>VWZZ01004976.1:1538192-1549239 GCA_013399095.1 Psophia crepitans | reverse complement strand
CTTTGGGCAGCCTAGTCTAGTGTCAAAGAATAAGGCTCATGGCAGGGGGGTTGGAACTAGATGATCTTTGAGGTCCCTTCCAACCCAAACCATTCTATGATTCTATGATTCTATGTTTTCAGCAGTATTTTCCTATCAACCTTAACCCACAAGGCACAGAAAACAAGGAAAAGATGACTAACTTGACTCCAGGTCTGCTAAGAAGGGATGCTCCATTCCTCTCATTAGCAGGCATAATTAAGAAGTTCTTCTCCACGTTTTCATTTTTCAGTTGCTGCAGTCCAGTAATTTTCTTGCCATTTTTATTAGCTTTTTGCAGTCCTCAAGATCAGTCACTCTTTTCTACTGGAACTAGCTAGAAAAAGTAAAAGCTTTTCAAAATGTCTCTCATCACAACCAAAATTTTACTGTGTCATTTACCTGAAACCCTTATAGTCTAAGAAGTGATACTTTCATTTGGATTAATAACTAAGGTCTATTAGTGCTTGATGGTGCTTTTTGCCTTTTCCACTTAGCTGATCCTTATGGTTTCCTCACAAACCAGAGGACCAGTTGCTCATCCCCTTCTGTGTTGGTAAAAGATTTGGGCAGGCTCCATCCTTTCATCCACTGTATCAGTGTGGTGCGCCACAGCAGAACGGGTGGAAATGGTCTTATCCAGGTTTATGGTCAGTACAGGTAACCCTCTGGTACTGCCAGCTCCGAAGGATGCTGGAAGGCTCACATAGGTGAGGAGGGACACAACAAAAAAACACTCAGTGCAGACTTCCTAGGCTTCGGAACATTACCTTAAACACAAAATATAGCAGCAATCATACTGAAGTAAGAAAAATAAAAGGATTAGATCAATTGCCCCTTTCCTATGCTGCCACCTGTCCTCTCCCAGCAAGACTCTGGTTTGACAGTCTTTGTGGAACGAACATTTAAATCAGATTTTGATCTCCATAAATCGTAACAGCTGGAACAGCAAAATATAAAACAGCTCACAATGGCTTTCCATATGAAGAAATGCTGGAGACGTCTCCAAATCCTTTAATTTGGCAGAGAAAAACAGTATGTGTAGCCAATATAGTCTGTCTGCTGCATGTTTTATTCAGAAAGAAAATGTCATTCATTATCATACATATTTCGACCCAAGCAGGCAAAGAAACAGAAAGAGAGAGGAAACCTCTGAAAGGCTTACACGGGAACAGGAAGAGCACTGTAACTTTGAAGTCACCAGGCGACTGTAAGAAATTTTCTTGTTTAAATCTGAGATAAAAACCCTTCAGAAAATCACTATCAGTTGTGAACTGGGACTAGAGCAGGCAGTCAACCTGGCAGGGCTGTTTGGGCCAAAAAGACTCTTATATCCCACAGTAAAAAAGAACATGGTGAAAGAATTAGCAGGGTAAAGGAAAAAAAAAAAGAAATATATGGCTCTGAAGAGGACTGGGTTGCCCGATGTGAAATGTGGTAAAGGAATCTACGGAGCATAAGACATCTGCGTACCCAGGATATAATGTACAGGAAGAGTAAGAAAAGGCTTCACATAGGCATAGCTGTCAAAACAATGGAATTGGGGAACTTGCTCAAAAAAAAAAAGAAAAGAAAAAAAAAGAAAAAATACACTATTCATAATGTCCCAGGAATGGTTAACTTGAGACATTTTTGTTAAATTTGACTCTGTACTGTCCCAAAGCTCTTGCTTTCCTCAGCTATAAAGCCCTAAAGGAAACTTGCCCTTCTCACAGTTCAAGCTTTATTTCCTCAAAACGTATTATACCTCTGCCGAGATGGAGCTGCAGAACCTGATGTCGATGTCCTGAACTACCTGTAGAAATCTCATCTCCGGTGGCTGCTCTTTAAAGGATGAATTCATGCTCACCTGGATATTAAATGAAACTTTGGCCTTTAATGCCCATCTCACAACTTCAGCAATAGTAATTTTTCAACAAGATTTTTCTTTCTCTTTTGAAAAGCATTGCCTTTGCCTGTGACATACATTTATCACATGATGCTCAGGAAGAAATTTTCTCATGTCTTAATATATTCTCTGCATCCAGCAGTAGACTCTGGGAGTTGTGGCCCTGGCACATGAAGGATTTTGCCTGAGAAGCATGTTTTAAAAGCAGAAATGTTCCTATTCACCAATACTGTATTTAAAACAAAATAAAAAGATTGAGTTGCTCTGGGCACTCACCGTTGCCTTCAGCACAATTTCTCGAGCATTATAAACTGCATAAAAGGACAAAGGACACTTCAGTGCCAGGCCAGAGACACTGGAGCCACAAAATACCTTTCCAGGATGAAGATCACAGATATTGAGATCGCATACCTAAAAGAAAAGGTAATTTTCAGCTTTCTTATATTTTCATGTCCATCTAGGAGAGATGTTAGCCAAGAAATGATTCAAAGCCTACCCACCCAAGTGAGGAAGGCAAACCCCAGGTTTGGTTGCACACCGTCTCTCTTGCTGCCATCTGCTGTTTTCGTGTGGAAGCATGGAAAATTTCAAATACGATACCATGATTTTCCCCTCTGCATTACCTAGTGCATTAACCCTGCCTACAATTTGGCAAAATTTCATGCGCCACGCAGGGAGGTATCATTCACGCCAGTTCATTCACTCCATGGTTCCAGAAAGCAGCAAGCACAGCTCTGGTGTTTGCAGAGCTCCTGACAGTAGCTGCTGTCACTGAAGACGCTGGACTCAGATCAGCTGTGCTCATTAGCACCAGCAAGTAAACGGGCCTGAGGAAAGGTTAACACTAGCTGCACACCTGAGATGCTCTGCAGAAGCTGCTCTGTCCATCCATCGGGAGCAGAAGGGCACGAGGGATGCGCTATCAGGTGCTGCTCAGAACTGAGGGGCTGCAGAAGTTGGGGTGCCTATTACTCTGGTCTGACACGAAACTCTTTGTGGGTGCTGCACGAGGATTGTTCCTGTGTTTAATAAAAAGAACGTATGCCAGAAAGTTTTTGGAAGTAATTTTTAATATGTCTTTGTTTGGAAGTGCCTGGTAAATTTTGCTCATTGTCTTTAAAAGGAAAACCTGAAGGAGTTCAAGATGTTGTTACTGAACAACTTGCTTTCTCTGAGATATGGGCCATCCTGTGACAGAAGCGACTCAATCCTGCGACATTTTTCTCTTGACATGAGGGAGAATTGGTATTGTGTAGGATCAGACCACATTTTTTTTTAATTTTTAAATGCAATCATATAAGCAAAATTAAAGAGAAAGCTTTCATTTTCCCAACTCTTTATTTAAGAACTATAAAATACTAATTCGATCTGGAAAATTTTACTTACTTTTGCTGCCTATTTCAGGGAGGGGTTTTCGACATGAATTCCCATTTGGGGCAAAGGGAAAGCTTGGTCACTTCTGCTGAAAAGCAAAGAAAGCAGATTAATAGGGGAAATAATGTATTCATTCTGATGTATTATATACTTTCTGTGAGTAAATTCTAATTGGACGACTTGCATAAATGGAATGTAAATGTGTCTACAGCACAGCATGGGTCTGGTGCTTTAACAGTCAAAGTTCAAGTCCTGATGTCATTAATCAGGAACTATAATTTCTAAATGTAGGGTAGGTAATGGAAATTAAAACAAATATGCTTTATTAACTAATTCTTCAGGCACAGGTAAATCTAACTGAAAATGAGTTCATTCACCCCAGCTACACACTGCATGCCTCAGACAGCCTTGTTATGAATAAGTTAATAATCTACTGCCTTTGACTACAGAAAATCTACCTCCTCTCATTACATCTGCTAGGGACTCACGTCCAGGAATCATGGTGCAAGACAGGTTTGAAACTTCATCTTTGAAGCTTCTTTCTCCAAAGAAAGACCGACCACCACCCCCACCACAGTATCTGCCCAAATGACTTTGAAGGCCCTCTGAAAGCAGGAGAGACTAAGCTGAGACATATGTTTCGATGAGCATTAAGAAACCAAGATTAGAATTTTTACTTTCCTGATGGATAGTGACGGTCCTGCTATCATTCATTCAGCAAAGATGCAATCAGATATCTCATTAGACTTTGCAAGTGATAACACAGTTTCCGCATGACTCATCCTGCAAATGCAGTGACGGTGTGTGTCCAAGAGCCTGGCAGAAGCCTCCTTCCTAGATCTACATTTTCTCGTGGAGTAGCAAAGTAAAGGTCTGTTACTGCAGACATGGAAGATGTCAATGCCTAAAAGCTCAGTCGTGCATGGCTGGTCTAGAGAGCAGGCTTGCCCTTAATCCAAGTTATCTATATATAGATATTACTGCAGGATTCATATTTTTAATGGGAATAGAGTTTCTTTCCACTTATTTCAGTTTAGCCTATGCTGACCTGTTATTGGTCTTCATTCTCCAGCCTGTGGTCTTACACTAACATCCGTGTTGGTGTTCTCAGTCTGTAAAACGGAGGACGATAACCGTGCTGCTCACTGAATTTGGGTGCTAACGTTACTCTTTCTAAAAGAAAACATTGCACACCTGCCCTGCTAGCTAGTAACCAGCCAGGGGGGTGGCTGTCACAGCTCAGAAATGTAGAAATGGAAATGGGAAAGAATCCCAAACTCCCAGAGGGGAAAAGGCTAAACATAAGAGAGAAATTTATTGCTGAGGATGAAAGACAATAAAAGATTCCTTAAACTGGGCAAAACAACAAGACAAAAGAAAAACAAAACCTCCTAAACCACGTCTGTTCATTTTTATTACGGGGTTGGCTGCAGACTGCCAGCCTGTTTTAAAATCAACACCTCGCAGTAAGAAACTATACAGCAATGTATCACTTCTCTGCAGGCGCTTCCTTCCACTGACACGCGGAGTAATAGCTTGAACAGAACTGCACAGGGGGGTGACCGACATGGATGAAGAAGGATCTATAGGGGTGTATTTATTTACAGATATATACGCATGCACACAGGCTATCGTGTGGATCAGCTTCTCATTGTGGATAATGATCTGTATAAAAAGCAAAGTTACAGGAGATGTTTTAACAGTCAGGGGGAAAAATATAAATTCCACATGTAATGCTAATTTATTCTGTCCCCAAGGGGGATCTCCATAAGCTCGTTGGTCTAAAAATGAGCTCCTCTTCCAGCAATTTTAATGTTTACTAGTTAGCACCCCTCGTTAACAATGTTAACCTGTTTGCTTTACCTTTTCCTGATTTTTCGAAGTAGGGAGAACAGAAAAGGGATCGCTCCAAAGCTCAGCATAGCGCTCCTGAGTACAAGCTGAAGCACATTTTTTCCTGAGGCAGAGAATAAACTGCACCCTAATGTAAATGGCTGATACAAAGCCAATGCACCAATTTATGCTTCAGCTAAATCCTTAACTTAGCACTTATGTAAGACATTAGACTTTTATAGGGCTTGGACCAAGGTATGAATTTCATGAGGAGCTCACTAATTTGAGAAAACAACTGAGTGTGCTCTTTGGTACGACAAACCAGACCACTTATCCATGGGGAGAGATGAAGGAAGAGAAGATTCTATTTTTCCAGCTTTGCGAAACGTTTTTCAGATTTCCTCATTTAATATAAGCTCAATATCAACAAAGCCTCAGAATAAAATTTTTAACCTGCTCTCTAGTTAAAATGCTAAGCCTTTCCCCTCATGTGAAAAAAAAAATTAATATTGTGCGCACAGAATTTCAACTGTCTCTGCTCGAACTCTGCCAATTTTCAAATGCTTAGGAATCACACTGAATCTGCTCATTCCTCACCAGGGCTGGGGAATGAATTAGCACTAGAGCTCTGCTATTTTGCTCTTACTTGGTAGTCACATTTCTAGGAGACTGCTATTTTCTAACTACATTAATGCAATGATGTGAAATTTAGCTGAAGCTAATACGGTTTTGTAGGTTCTACCCTTGAACCAAAATGTGCATTTAATGAGGACCGCAGGAAATGATGCGGTTCTTGCCAAAGTTTCATTAGTGGCCTGGAATTGTAATTTTGGGATAATCAATACAAAGCAGCAAACTGTAAGCTTGATTTTTCAGGAAGTGGGTGCTCAGCACTTCCTCAAAATAAAACCATCTCTTGAGTCTCCATTATGGAGGTCCTCACAAATCATTAGTATCTTTAAAAAACATGCTTTTCTTTCTGACTGTCCGTAAATTACGTTTATTGTATTAAATGAAGACATTTCTGAACATTTGGAAATGACTTTGCAAACTGTGATCGAAATCTATTTGCAATAAACTGAAAAACTAAACAGGCAGAAGTTAATTAAAGATCAACTATATATAGCTGCAAAAGTCAACCCTGACTCTTTATGAGGTTATTTTCATGTTAATCAACAATTAAGTAGTAACATCTTAGAAATAAGACGATGATCCATCCTACTACAGAAAAGTCCACCTAACCATTTTAGCCATCTGAAACCTTCCAGCAAACTTTGATATTTTTGTTTTGGAGACAATTTCTGTTTCTATGTTATACGGCAACAGAGGAAGACCAGGATGCTTAGGTATGCCTTAACCTCAGACCTTTAGGAATAATTTACAAAAACTGAGAGAAGCAGGTACACAGCAACATCAGGAAGACTGGCTTCTAACATGTATTATGCAGTAGCAGCTAGGTGTTTTTGTCAAAATTAATGAGGATAGACACAGCAGTTAACAAATTCAGCCCCATTTTAAGAACCCTATGTCATATTTTAGTTAAACACATAATTAAAAGCTTTAATAGAAGCTCTCTAGTTCTCCTCAAGCCCCTGGCAAGACTCCTAGTGCCTTCCAGCCCATTCAGCGTTACAGGTGCTGATTCATGCCCTTGGGTAATTTAGAGGAACTGAACCTTTGCTGCTTCTGTGGGGAGCCAAAATCCCAGCCCAGAAAGAAAAACTCCAGAGACTCTGTGTTGGAGGTAAGAGAAGTACCCTCTATAAATCAGGAAGGAGTAATTTAATCTTCCTCTAGGTCAGGCATCAAGTTATTTCCCTTACATCAGTGACCCCTGGGAACTTCTTATAACTCGAGCCTTGCTTGGGAGAATTAACAATATCCCATGCCTTATGGCAAACCAATAAAGTTGTTCCTCTTCAAAACAAGGCACCATAAAGAACCCCACGTATCCGCAAAGGAACAACATCTCAGATGAGCACCACCGCCGCCCTGGGAGTGATCCCACGCTGATCACACCACCAGCTGTGGGGCACAGCTGGTTACAAATAGCAGCAGCACTTCTTCCTCCCTTCCCAGGTGGGAGCAAGAGTTTCTTTCCACTGGACCTGGGGCTTCCCGGCTGCTCCTCACCACGCGTCCCAGCTCTCACCATGAAGAGGCGCGTTGGAAAAACTGCAGGAGGGAGAAGATTTCTTTCAGGTATTTCTACTTTGGTCCAGGAAACTAGATACCATTGTCAGGAACAGGAGATGAGTACTGTGGGAAGCAGATGCCTCTTTCTAAGGGGTAAGATGAAGTGGCTCATAGGTTCAGGCTCCCAGCTTCAAGTACAAGAATTCCAGCAATTTCATTTTCAGTTGTTAATCATTTTTATGTTTCCTTAGTGGAAAAATGCTTAAATATAATCTATATTCAAGCCACACAAAAAAAGTTATAAACAATTCCCAGGCTGAATGTACCCAAACTATGTAAATTTAAAAAAAAAAATACAAACAGAGGTATTCTTACAAGAAACACTGTTGAAAAACCTGTAGTCCAAGGAAAATGTGCCAGAGAAATGAAACAATGGGGAAAAATAGCCTATTTCCTTCAAGGGCTAGGTAAAAATATCTGGAATGCGTGTAGCTTCCACTGGGTATTTCAAGGTGACCTCTTTAGGTGGTTCCTATTTTCCGTACCTTCCCTCTAGTAAGAGGGAGACTCCACATGCCTGTGGAGCTCCTCAGAGGGGTATGACAGCGTTGACCGGTCAAGTGAGTAACACCAACCTGATTTGCCACAGCGGAGGCGCTGGCTCGTTGCTCGCCAGCTACTCTGAGCAGCGTGGTGCAGGCTTGGCCCTAGCCCAGCGCCCGTCCAGCTGCCTCCCGCGTCAGTGGGGCTTGCAAAGGGTCAGCCTGCACCTCGGAGGGAGGGAAGGCTGCAGACACAGATTTGGGTTTCTTAAACTGTCAGTCTGTAAAACGGATGTAAAATTCCTGCCCTGTGGTATTGCAGTTGTCTTTATTTCCCATGTGTCTCCGCAGTAAAGCACTGGATGTTTAGTTGATTTGAAAGTTGAGGTGAGATATTCTAAGTTTACTCCAGCCCTAAATAATATAATCTTTCTTTAGCATCAAAACGTAAACTAAAAGGAGACAATCACTGAGCTTGTTAAAACTTTGCAACAACTCTTTAGTTCATGTTTTTGATTCCTTGTCAACTGAGAAACAGAAGTTATACCCCTTAAAGTGTTATACAACTACTCCTCCCTCCAAGCTGAGCGCTAGGTACTATACTAGAGGTAAGAAATCAGCTTGTCCTTAGGGCTTGCACTTGGAAGAGTCACACTGGTTATCAGTCTACAAGTTATATTAAGTAATTTGCCAGTACCTGTCTGAAACCTACATAAACAAAAATATTTTGGCTTTAATTGTAAGTTTTTCTGCTCAGCAGCCAAGTAAAATCAATAAAGATGATATACATGTGCCCACATATGTATTTACAGCAGGCTTTTTGCTTGTGTATTGTCTGTACCACAATTACATCTGTTGTGTACACCACAAACATAGCCGATAAATAAATTAACACTCCAAATAAAACCCCACCTAAATTCAGGTAGCATTCAGAACTTGGCTTAGACCGACAAAGTTAACACAGGAATTTAAAAGCTGGAGTTTGCCGTGTTTTGTTAAGTTCTGCCCGGTGTTTGTTCTTCAGAAATTCCCAGTTAACAAGTCACACAGAGATAAACTTCCTTGCTTTTTAAGTTCTTTAGTTTTGTTCAGTTTCTTAACTTTGCAGTGATACAGCTTATTTTTAAAATGTTAGAACCAAAGTTTGGGGTTTCAACAGTACTTGAGTGCCATATTCACCTGGGCTTTAAGACAGGATTATGGAGAATTAGCTGTCTTTGCAGCTCTTTAACTTTTTTAATGTACTTTGGAGCAAGCTGCGATAATTAAAGGTGTTAATTGATGCTCCTAACCAACTTCAGTAGGAATTAAGCATCCATGCTGTAGCTTTCACCTCTGTGCTTCAGTTTCCCATTTATAAAATAGAGACAACAGTTCTTTATTTACAAACCTAAGGATGTTTGCAGTTACTCCCTCACTGGTGTGTCTGAAGGATGGTCCTAGTGAAAGCTCAAGAAGGCAGCTGGGCATGCTTGTTTCGGTTGGTTTTGTTTAACAAAACAGCATGCTCAGGCTCACAAGATCTGCCTGAAGAATTTACATAAGGCTCTGCCTCAGAGGGCAGGGGCTTTTTTCTGAAGGAAACCGTGCAGAGGCTCTGAGTTCCCTGGACGCCTTTCCTAGCTGGAGGAGTTTTCTCTCTCTCTGTACTCCCAATGCTTTAAGCATGTTGAAAACCTGGCCTGAGGCAGGTAATAAGTAGGGCTGGGGAGATGGGATTGGAGCTGTAGTACCTTGTTCTTGCTTTTGTTTGTAAAATGAAGCATTTTTAAAGGAATTTTTACTGGACTGGGCTGACTGCAGCACGCTCTTGCCATAGCTGAAAGATTGTGAAAGTAGGCTGAATGGAGCCATTCTACAGCAACAGACTGCATGGGCAGGTAGGAAGTCTAATAGTCACCGAGACCAGAACGTAGTGACTAATGATGTCCCATCTCTTTGACAAGACTACAGGATGTATGAAGATAGATTATTTATGTAGTTTGCAAGCAGCCCCACTCAAATTCACGGAATCACAGACTGGTAGGGGCTGGAAGGGACCTCTGGTGATCATCTAGTCCAATCCCCTGCTAGAGCAGGATCACCCAGAGCAGGTTGCACAGGATCACATCCAGGTGGGGTCTGAACATCTCCAGGGAAAGAGACTCCACAACCTCTCTGGGCAGCCTGTGCCAGTGCTGGGTCACCCTCAGAGGGAAGCAGCTTTTCCTCAGACGGAACTTCCTGGGTTCCAGTTTGTGCCCATTGCCCATCAAATTCATCAGTATGACACTTGCTCAGGAAAATTTCCTGTGAAATGTTGCAGACATCAGGTTTTGATGAAAAACTTCAAGGTGTTGTCCTCTAATGTGAGCAAGCATAAACCTCTTTGGTGTATTTTATATTGCAGCTCAGCAAGATAACTGCACTTCTGCTTAAGTGGGTGGAGGGTGCTGGGGAAACATGCAGTGCTACCATCAGGTCTGTGCTGCTCTCCAGCACCACGTTTCTCCCCAGTCCTGTCCAACAACAGCCACAGACTGTCCTTAGAGGACATGGCTGCAAATGCCAGGGACGTGCTTGGGGTCAATAATCAATTTCTCCGTGTGACTGCAGCGCTAGCACTTGAGTGCATTCAAGGAAAGTACTTATACATAGCCAAACAGGATGCTGTAGCTTTTCCTGACCAAGGAGAAAGCAATGTATCGCACAACTTGATAATGTTGCTTCACAGAGGAAACACTCTTGGCTAAGAGATTAGATGGCATGCAGCATGGCTGACTTGAATTTCTGGTTCTGCTTTCCATTTTCCGTTGCCATCAAGCACACGGCTGAAGTTACAGGAGAGAGCAGAGCCCTGCTGGCTGGAAGCAGAGGGAGACACAGCTTATATGCAGGGGTAAAACCCACAGTGCTACAGGAGTGACAGTTCCTCTGCCTCCATACCCAGTCAGCAAGAACTTCCCCAAACTAGTCTCACCGAGAGTTTTCAGATTAATCTCAGAAAATCCTGTTTTGATTGCTGAGATCGTTACATTAAATCACCCGATTAACCCTTCCACAAACCGCCCGACAGTACACGCTTCTGAACGTAAATCGAGACGTTACTCCTGAATGGCTTGTCCTGGAGATGCGCTCGCAAAGACCGGTCCCCCGGCCGAAAGCTGCGGTCAGCAGCCCATCGTCTCCTTCCTTCCTTCCTTCCCCCCGCCCTCCCGGGAGGCCCTTTACAACCAGCTCGCAGCGCGGCACGGGGCGAGCAGCGGCCGCAGCCCTC
>VWZZ01004976.1:1493044-1537501 GCA_013399095.1 Psophia crepitans | reverse complement strand
GGTCAGCTTCAAACCATCTGTTGCGAGAGCTCCGGCTGCACTTGCCTCCTTTGTTCTTCTCTCGCCTTGGGCTTGCGCTTCCTCAGAGTTAGTTGCTTGGGTTTGGGCTGTTGTGGCGGTTTGGTTTTTCTTTTTTAATATTATTATTTAATATTTCATCCCTCCCTTTTGCTCCGGGGGTGGGAGGCACACCCGCGCCCGGGTGTCGCAGCGAGAGCCCCGGGAGCGCCTGTGCCGCGGGTGGCCGCGGGGAGCCGCGGACCGGAGCCAGCCTGGCCGCGGTGCGGGCGCGCNNNGTGCTGGCTCCCACGCCTTCACGGCTGGGAGCGGTGGCGGTGTCCGCGGAAACGTCAGAGGCGGCGGCGCTGGCGTCAGCGCCTTCGCGGTGGCCGCGCATCCCTCCGTGTGCCTGAGGAATCCCCGCCGGCTCCCTGAGCGCCAGGTTCCTCTGCCGGGAGCTGCGCTGCGGTCGAAAGTGTTTACTGCTCGTTTATCCAGATATTCCCAGAAAACTGACAGGCTGCGTCCTCTTCGGCTCTGCTGCGGCTGGGGCAGGCTGTCACCACTGTCCTTCAGAAAAAATACTTGGCCAGCCCGCTTTCTGAATGGTTCGGGTAGCACGGATCCTGATCAAAAGCGCGACCTGAAAAGGTGTCCAAATGTAAGAATTCCAAAGCGTGAAGGTTCCCATGCGTTTCCTGCAGGTTATGAGGGTGACACAGGTCTGACCGCTCGCTTGGCGGTGACCTTACACGCGGTGCCTACCTGCCGCTCTCTTCGTATGCCTTCCGTTCGCTCTCGGGGCTGCCTGCAGGCGCTTCGTGATCGAGCTCGCTCCATCTCTTGCAGAAGAATAAATCTGTGCCTCTAAAAATTAGATTAATTTGTTTTTACAGCACTCCTGCGAAATCTGTAGTAATAGTGGATAGTTCTCAATTTTCTGGAAAAATTGACTCATTTAAATACTTCTGAGTGTGATCCTAACCTTTCAGGTTTTTGAAATGTCAGCTCCAGCATTTTGGGCACCTGTCCAAACCAAACTGGTGCACCGTAATTAACAGTACACTTTGGTAGTTTGGCTCGTTGCCCAATGCACTTTCTTGCTCAAGTAACTTCCATGGTCATTTTATATCTGACGGCCAGAAAGCGACACACAGAGGAGTTGTACGGGTTCTGTTCGCGGTTTTCAGAGGGAAGATTGTGCCTGTGGGTGACATGCAAACCTGCCTCCGTTAATATTTATAAACCTCCTTACCCAGCAGTGGGACTGATCACCATATCAAAGGGCACCGATGTAGCTTTTAACTCACGGAGTACTGGCCCCGCTGAGGTCGATATTTAGAAATAACTGTTTTGTGTTGGAATTGGAAAAAACCCAATTATTTTGAGATAACAAAGCATCATTTTCCTACGTGGAGGTTGCTCGCTGAGCAGCAGCATGGGTTGGTTGGGTGGCCCAGCACGCTGCGCTGGAGCGGTGGCGGGCTCTTCAGAGCATCCCACTTGCCTTGTTAAGGGAAGCTCCATCTCGACCTCTAATTTGTTTCACTGTTTGGTCAGGAAGGCACTGTGATTTTTATTAGAATTTAATCAGGATTAAGCTCAGCTTAACCTTTTAAACTGTGTATCATGATATTCACTGTTGGTTGGCCTTTGATTTTACGTTTATGGCAAAAACTGGTGCACGGTAGTTTTCTGGACTTGGGCTGAGGCGAGGGCATTCCCAGAATCTTTAGCTTTGAAATTTTATGTGACTTTATTTTCAGATTTGAATCGTGTTGCTTAGGTCTCTTCTGTATTTATAATCACTTGTTGGTTGCTCTAGCTGCTAATGAGAATGTAGTGTTCACAGAGATGTGTGAATTGTTCTGAGATTATTTTTTTTTTTAACATCTCTAATTAAAATCTAATGGCTTGAATTTAATTAACTGCCTACTAAATGTCTTTTAGGAAGGCCATAAATTAATGTAATTTAGAATGAAATGTAAAAATTAATTAAAATTATTGTTGGCAAAAGCATGCTGTCTATGTATGTGCGTGCTCAGCCAGTCAAGCGAGCTTATTAGAGAGCAAGTTGTCCTTTTAATGCCTCCTGTCATTGTCTGGAAGGCAAAATGTTATTACAGATTGTGCCCTCCAGCACAGGCAGAAATACCTTCTTACATGTCTCTTGCAGTTGAAAATACTTTACGCAGCTGTTTTCTTTTGGCGTCCACATTGAAATTTTTATGAGAATAAACAGATGAAAGAGACCATTTTATATGTAATTTAGAAAATTGTTTTGGTTATTGGTTCAGTAAATGCTTATGTAGTACTCTACTTAAGAGTATACAATTACTGTATACAGTAAAAAAAAATCTATGTATTATGAGTTAACTTGCACAGCTGAAATAAGTATTGATTCAGTCTCTTGATAGAACACTGAGTTATTTCACATTTGCTGGGACTTCAGTCCCTTTTGGAAATCACCAGTAGCAAAGTGGTTATTGAATCCCGCTTATTGTCTCCAGTAGGCCAGTCATACCTTACATTTCAGCATTTCCAACACAACTGTTGTCAGAGGGTTCAATGGATTTTGGCCATCTGGGGTTTTTTCAGATGCATCCCTTAAAGTAAAAAAATATGCTGCTGAATGGGAACAAGAAGTCTGGGAACTTGGACCGAGCGCCTGGGCTTCTGCCTTGCGCCCGTGCCGAGACAGCAGCACAGCATGGGTGTCTGGCTTTGGCTCTGCCAAGTTCTCTTGCGTCTTAGGGTCCTGATCAAAACAAGCCTAAGACAGCATCTTCAGGGAAAAGAAAGCACTGTTAATTCCTCCAAGAGAATCGAGCAAGAGAGTTCTCAGGGGAAAAAAAAAAAAACAAAACAAAACTCTTTGTGCTGCAAACTACTGCCTTGCATCTCGTCCACCCTCACGCTGCTGCCTGTGAGCCCATGGAGAACTGATTCAGAGAAGCCCATGAGAGGGCTGCAGGAGTAGAAGGCTGACGGTTTTGCCAGCAATTATTTTGTTTTTACATATCATCATGGGTTATATTCCTTCATGGCCTTCCTGCTTGCCCCATCTGTTTTAGTGGGTTGCTGCCTAGATTGGCTTGTTAGAGAGTAGAAGCGTGACAGGCGGTGGGAGGGATGGGGTAGGAGCCTTCAGCTGCGGGCAGGTGGGACGTGGTGGCACTGTGTAGTTGGCAGCTCTTGGCTTGGCTTTGCTGCGTTGTGAAACTGCCGCAGCATGGAGGGTGATGCCATGCTTGGGCCTAACACACAACTCTCCGGTGCAGCTAGTGCCCACCTTCAGCTGAAAGCGTCTCAGCGCGCTGTCTTGCTTAATATGAAGCATTTCTCACTGCGTCACTGCTCTGTGGCACCTCTTAGGCTGTTCTTTTATCTTACTTTCTGTAGGGCTAATTGGCTTAGGTATGAGATCTTCTTGATCTGACTAGGTTTAGGCTGAAGAAGAGTAAGTTACGAGCAGCTTCCTGGGGCTGCTGAGGGATGCTCTTCTGTGGACAATTTTCCATTGCTTTTAGCTGTTGCATTGTTTTCCCTTCTGAGAAAGCTTCTGCTAATTGAGCTCTGTAACAATAACTCATTGTAAACAAAGATATGGAAGCGTTCATCAGACTATGTTAAAACCTGACTACATCTGTTTCCAAGTTTGTCACCAGCGTATGATAACAGCGTGGTGTAAAGCAGTGCTGTGATACGTGCTGCTGTTCGTAGTTAAAGAACCAACAGAGCCTGCTGGAGCTGTGGCTTGGCTAAAACCCACTAAAGTCTTCTCTAAAGCCCCCGGTGATGTGCAGGCAGGTATACTAGAGGGGTCAGCAGAGCTTGAGCAGAGAGGATCTTGTTGGTCACCGGTGCTCGGAGCCTGGGGAGCGTGCGTACATCGTGATTCATCTCTGGCTGGGCTCAGTACCGAGAGAAGTGAGCATGTGGAATGACTAGCTACAGCAAGTCGGGGTATTTGTCATTTATTTGAGTTTAGAACATGAAGTTTTATGGTTGCCCAGCTAGACTGCGAAAGTGGCCCTGGTGCTGCAGTGTGATGGTGAGTTCAGCTTAATTCTCGGAGCTCTGTTTGTGGGATTGCTGTGAGCTATTGTCAGTGTGCTAGTCGTCTTAAAAATAAAAAACTTTGGCAGGATGTCCGTCTATCCTGCCTGAGAAGGATGGCCTTGGTTGGTGCCAGGGGTGATTA
The DNA here is from genome assembly GCA_013399095.1 of Psophia crepitans. NCBI lineage: Eukaryota > Metazoa > Chordata > Aves > Gruiformes > Psophiidae > Psophia > Psophia crepitans. The sequence goes on along the minus strand of VWZZ01004976.1, from coordinate 1,533,297 downwards.
AACTGTAGCAGCAAGGAAGACGGGGTGTTTGTTTTAGGAACTCGGGGGCAGCCCACCTTTGGCTAAGTGGGGCTTTAGTTAACGGGCAGCGAGGAGGAACCCTTCACTCTGTAGCCAACTGAGAAGTAAAGGATCATGTGTTTAAAAAACAACCCTTTTTTTTTTTTTTTGCACAGAGCCATCAGCAATATTTGGCCTGGTTGTGAGTAACACTCTCGCTTTTAAAAACAAAAAAAGAAACAGAATCCCAAACACAGGAGTCTGTATTAGAAAGACTCTCTCTTCTCTTCTTTAGAAAGGCTTTTGGTGCCTGGGATGCTGAGAAGAATTTTTGGCCTCACAGTGTGTTTTTCGTGCTCTTTTAACTAATATTTTTGGTATGGGAAGTACAGTTATCTGACAGGATTTTCTCTTGCCTGAAGAACCTACTCTGAAAATATTTTTTTTTTTCTTCTGTGCTTTATATCACGAGGTATGTAAGAGGGAAAAATTGGTCAAGCACAGTGCTCTTACAAATCCTCTGAAGCGTCGTTTTGTTTTGTAAGCAGCATTATCTTGCGGACTGTGCAGTCAGTACTGCGCAGGGCGATTCCGTATGCCACTCCTTGCCCTTCGGAGTAGCTGCTTCTCTTCTTGGTGTAGTTTCTAGCAATTATTGAGGTTTAGTTTTCCCTTCTCCCTTTAGGTCCTCGCTAAATCTAATCCTTAACAAATGCGATTTTAAGGCCAAGAATGTTGTTCCTGTTTTACCCACACATAATGCAATAGGAAGGGTGTTAGAGGGTAATTAATTTTATAGCACATGACATGTATGATGACAGTGTGAGTCTCTCTGCTCTTGCTGGTGTTGAGCATTTCTAGTGGGGACATTTTTCTGTTTAGGAGATGAGTATCACCTGATAAACAACTTTTTATAAACTTTACTAACTTCCTTTTCAAGAAACCTTTCTACAGTTACTTGTGAACTCAGGTGGAGCCAATGCTCGCCTGGTTTTTCCTCCTTAAACAAGCGAGCACAGTGCTGACAGTTTAAAGAGAAATTGTTAGGCTTCTTTTCTTTCATCTGCTTGTTTAGATGGATGCAGGCTTTTGGTTTTCTAGGGTTTACTTTTATCAAGTGTGGAAGGATGGATGTCTGGAAACACCACGCAGCGATGTGCAGCTCTTCTGAGAGTTTTGAGTCATCTTTAGGAAATGCTTGTATGTGCACTTAGATTTGCGAAGGTTGTGTTCATGGGCGAGCTTGCAGTCTGAGCTGATAATGCAGGCGGTGGCAGTAAATGGGTGGTGCTGCTGCTGAAGGGGTGGGATGTGAAGAGAGACACCAGAGACACTAAAGGTCTGAGTTTATTGCTAAATCTTGGATCATACAAAATGTTTTTCTCTTCTGGTTTTACTCCTTTTTTTTTTTCCCCTCTCTAGTTTTTGTTTTTCTTTTCTTCCTCCTTCCTGCTCTCCCTTCACTTTTTTCTTAATATTTTTTCTTTTTGTTCCATGTTGTAAGCATCTATGCTACATACCATCAATGAATATTACAATGTTCTTCCTAAGACTTCTTACTGGGTTGGATGAACTAGGGTTTTTTTATTAGTGGGGGTTTTTTTGAGTTTGGTTTTTTTTTAATTGTTTTGCTTCTCAGTGGGTTGTCTCTTCTGCTCATTCTCAATAGTTTCAGCCTAACTTGTTTACTAAATATAGCTGTGTCTTGATGCTAACTACTGGTTTCCCAACTGCTCTCCTGACAATTTAATGTCTGTACTGCTCTACTTTGCATGACCGTGCTGTTCGTTGTGAAGGATAATTTTTTAATTTTTTTTTATCGAGTGCTGGAGAACCCAGTTTCTTTCTTTGGTGATGGTCTCCACTGCCTTTTTGCCCCATCTAATGATGTGGATGCTCTCGCAGCTGTTAGGCAGGATACTCTTGAGTGGAAATCTGTCTTACTGTAGAAGTAGGCTTACTCTTTGTTTTTATATACATTTTTATTAGCTTTTGGGAGCTGCTTGTGCGTGTGTGTTACTCTTGCACATAATAAAAGTGCAGTGGAAGAAGCAAGAGAGGAAGCAACATAGATATGCTCTGTAAACAGTTATGCTATATTTTGGAGAGGTACAACTACCTTGGATTTCAGATGTTATTAAATTAAAGAAAAATAGTCACTGTTGTCTCTTGCCTGATTCTCTCGTTTCACTGAAACTCAGCACGTAGCTGTGAATGCATCGCTCCAGCCTGGAGTTGGTTCCCACTTCTCCTGCCAGTTTCTTTGGCCTTAAAAAAAAAAAAAAAGAGGGGGAGGGGGGGGGCTGAAACCAAACAGTTTTATGTTTGAATGTATTTTGGATTTGTGTAAACAGTTTTAACGCATCGAGCTGAATTGGCAGGCTTTCGTAATCCTCTGGGAAAATTGGGAGTTTGAAACCCAGTGGATAAATTAAAGTCACAAATGCTTCTAAGCCCCAGATTCAGCTCCCTGAAGGGATGCTGTAAATTAGTTAGGCCTAGAAATGTGGTTTAGTTAAAGTAAATGAAAATGCTTTTCCATGAGAACTTCATAATTTTAAAGACAAAAGAGTTGGATTTCTTTATTCTGAGTTGAGGACACAAGAGCAAGAAAATGTCTGTTAACAAGAGAAATTGATATTTACTGTCCAAACACAGGAGGTAATGATTTCACCACTTTTTGTGGTTTTTAATGAACTTATGACATAGGGGTAATAGAAATTGTTTTGAAGTGCGTAGTTTCAGTAGCTGCTGAGGTAAGCAGGCGCTCGCAAGCCTAACTGAATGAACAGTCCCAAATACACATAAAACGAATGGTGGAACTATTAGTTTGCTTACAGTTTACTGTATGATCCATTTTTTTTTTCCTCTTTCGAGAACAAAAGAAAAATGTGGCTTTTACGTCAGGGTTCTGACGAGCTGTGCACCCATGGCTGCACAAAGCAACAGCAGTAGGGTGGGCTGCGTTTGTTTCCTTCCCCCTTATTCACGGTCACGAGCAGACCATGCCATTTTCTTGAGAGGTTTCCTGTTGTGTGCATTATATGGATCGTTACTTCATTAGACCACTGAATTTCGTTGGCAAGTTCTGCTTAAAAATGGCAGAATAAAGGCGCAGGTTTCTCCTGCAGGTTCAGTTTTTGCAGACAGACGTCACCTCTGAAAAATAACCGTGTTTTTTAGGGTGTTGTTATACATCTGACAGTACGTCTGGCTTTTATAACTGGCAGATAAATTTTGGGGTGGCTTGAAGTTGCAGACTTAGTCATTGGGGTGTAGGGTGTGGTTGACCTAATTCCTTTCCAGGAGCAGTAGATACTGGAAACCTGACCATGTGGCGTGGAAGGAAAAGGACGGGTGTTAGAGATTTTTCTCACACATTTCTGGTTTGAGGTAGCCGTGGTGAAATCATGCACTGAGTTGTAGCAGTTCTGAGGCGACTCCTACGCACCTACATATGGGCTTCTCTGGGAGCAAAGATGTGTTAATATACATTACAACTGTTTGGGCTTTTTTTAGATGCGGTTTGATTGAATGGAGTTTCGGGAGAGCATTCCTAAAAACGTGTTTCTCGGTGTTTCCAGAGGGAGGTGTGGAAAGGAGGAACCTACAAGGGTATGAACTGTAAATTAAACCTTCAGCTGCAGGATTCAGGGATGTGGCAATACTCGCGTCTGCATAGTATCACTTAGCTTTTTTTAAACAAGAACTCTAACAAGGAGAAAATTACAGCTTTGTTTAGCTGTGAAACTCTGCATTGAGCTGCTATCGCCTCCTCTCCCAAGATACACCGTGCAAATGCCATCAGAGAGATCTAGCAGGAAATCAGTGGTTTGCGTGGCTGCAACGCTTCGTGAACTCCAGACGTGTCCCTCAGTCATGAGGCAGGGGGGACAACAAGGACAAGCAGTCCAAACTTCCCTTTTATTTTTGCGTGGGATAAACATGAAGGAGCTCGGAGTCCCTGCTGACAAGTTTGCAATAGCTGTATTAAGCACTGCTTTGAGATCCCTCCTGGTTTCAGACGTGTGTCCATTGGGATTGGTGATGGAGAGGATTTCTGCGTGTCTATTTCCTAAACGCTTAACATGTGGGATGGCATTTTTCTGTGAAAATGATACGATGTTTAGGAAGGATGACCTGTTGGCAGTGCTGTTCTCCAAGTTTGGATTTTGTACCGTGTTTTCAGTACTCTGGGAGTATAAGGTTTTTTGAAAGGTCCTTAGAGGGGTAAGGAGTTAGTTAGCATGGATAAGGCATCAGTTCTTGGACTGAATCCTTGTTAGAGGAGTGAATCTGTAATTAATGTGACTATATGTAAGTTGCTTTTGGAGGTAGATATGGTGAAATGCTTAGGAGCTTGATTTCTTTGAGTTTATTCTTTACACTAAAGAACCGGAGTCATAAGGCATTTTATTTAGCCAGTGTAGACTTGATGGTGGTATTCCTGACGTAAATGTGACTTGATTTTTTTTTAAATATATTTTTTAATTAAAAATTACTTAGGGGAGATGTTGTTTCTATCTGTTAACATTTTTGTTTTAAATTATTTTAACTTTTTAATAGGCTGGATCTGCCAAAACTACTGTAGCTTGAGCAACTGTTTAGCATGAAGCTAAGAAGTACCTGAAACATTGTTCTGAGTTTGGTACATGTGTTTGGTTTTCCCAGAAAAACTTCGTGGCGGATCTGTGCCTTTTCTGCAGCATTCCTCTCAGGTTGCTTTCCTTTCATTTCTCACTCTATAGCAGAAATCCATTGTAGCTGACGTGGCTGAGGACCCAATTTCTGACAGACCGGTTAGAGGGAACAGAAACTGTACAAAGATACCACGTTGTTGCGGGATTTATGGTGAAATGTGGTACTGAAGGTGCAGCGTGCCCAGTAGTGATGAGGACAGGCAAGGTAATATAGGTATTTACATAAATCCTCATGACTTCGGGTTCTGCATAACAGCATAATATTTAATTCTACAATTAGACCTGCATTTCCTGTCAGGAAAGCTAATGGAGCTGGGTTCTCCCAGTTTGTATTGTTGGTTTGTTTTTACTTTTTAATTTTTTTCCCCGAGATAGAGTATTTAGCCTTGATTTATAGTTCTTGTTTCAGTTCTGTTTGATTTTTAAAATCCTCTGAACATTCACCTAGTATTGGTACTATGTGGTTTATGGAAGCTGTAGCTATGAAGTGTTTAGTGGCTCTATAAACAGAGGTGGGTGATTTGAGATATACTGAGCAACCTGATGTAGTTGAAGATGTTCCTGCTCATTGCAGGGGTAGTGGGACTAGATGGCTTTAAAGGTCCCTTCCAACCCAAAGTATTCCAAGATTTTATGAAAGTGTGGAGAATACAAGTAGTTTCTGTGTGAGATTAACATCAGGCCTCAAGTTCTTCCATTATAGCTGGTTTAGATGCTAAGAAAATAGATCTAAGCTTGCAATCTGCAAATTTATAAACTCTGATGTTTAGAACAACTGCAGCCAAGAACTGAAAAACAATCCACCTTTATTCATGATGTGGTAAAATATAAGCTAGAAGTTATTGTTTAATCATAGAATGGTTTGGGTTGAAAGGGGCCTCGGAGATCATTTAGTTCCAAGCCCCCTGCCATGGGCAGGGACACCCTCCACTAGACCAGGTTACTCAGAGCCTCATCCAGTGACAAATTTAATTCTAAAATGGACTTCCATTTTTCACTTTTAGATACCAAACCCATAGATATTATTGGTTATTTGAATAATGTTGTGGATGCAAGCCTTTGTTTTAAGATGCATTGTATGGAAAGTACCTATTTGTAGTTGATAACAGTGCAAATATACCCAAGGAGCTACTTAAAGATTTTAGTGTACTAAAAGTCATATTGATTGTATGTGCTAACATTGGAGGGAGGAAGTGGGAAAGACTTTGGTGCGGGTTGAGGGAATTAAATATTCCAGATAATCTACATCAGTGACTTTTTTAGGACTGTTAGGTACATGGCGTGTGTGGCACAGGAGCGAAAAGAACCCTCCTGTCCTGGGGTTTTGAGCGTGACAATTTAATAATACATTTAGATTTAATATTTGCAAGAATCTTCCCTGTGAAGGGGGTAGCTCTTTTTATGCTGTTGCATGCCCTTCTGGGCTTGTAGGCCAAACAGCTTTGTCACTGTGGGTCTTGCCATTATTTGGTGTGTGTTTTTGGCAATGGTTTTGAAGCTAACTTGACGTATGGTTCTACTTTTCACTCTGTTGCTGTTGAAGTGGAGAAATGGGTTCCCATGCTTTGGTGCATCAGTAAACATCCTACTAAAAGTTCTATTTAAAAAAAGTATTTCCAACCTCAATTCTAACTGTACTTGGCTTTTTTTTATTTCTTTTCCTGTGCCAGACCAGCAATGCTTTACACGATACCAACATGCTAGTTTCCCCTTACCTGATTTTGTGGGCTCTTCTGCAGTGAACCTGCTGTCACTTTCCTCAAGTGAGAGCTCAGAGCTGTGGTCCAAGTGGCCGCGTGGCTTCGTGCCTCGGCGGGAACTTGAATTCCAGCCCTGGGAAAGGCAGGGTGGAGGCTGGCTCGAGTTCGTAGAGGATGCTGCGATCCTCCTTGTGCAGTGGAACCTGCAAAAGGCACTTCCGAACCTTTAAGAAGCGCTGAGGATGCTGGCAGGAAAAATGAAATGTGCCTGCAGGGCCTGTTCTGTGTAAATATATTACGGAGGTAAGCTTTGGTGGGAAGGTATTTAAGCTGTGGGCATCAAATTGGCAGGTGTTACTGATCTCGGTGTAGCACAGAGTGGGTTTTTTGGGGTTAAATACCCCAGTGTGCATTAGCAAACACAGAAAATAGAGTTTGCTTGGAGGAACCCTACGTTGCTTTTTCATTTGGATAATTTGTCAGTGAGTTGTATGGTATTGGGTGGGACTTAATCTGGCAACCTTTTTCTAAACTGGGGTTTTTTTATATCAAGTCGTCTGAGTTTTAAACAGATTTTTGGCCATTCATTTTGTATGTGTGTGCCAAGCTTGTGGTTCTGGTACAAAACCGTGTTTGTGTGTATTGCGCTCTGGTCTTAGAGGAATATGGGGCTGGGAGAGTATTTAATTTGAACTTTCATTGTCAAATGTTGATGTGATCATCCATCTCAGCCATGAAGAGTGTTTACGATAACGTCCAGGTATTTCAGAGCATGCGTGTGCAAAGCTTGCCAGCTGTGAAAGTGCCAGGCAGTGTCTCTTTCTCTGTACCTGCGCGTGCCTTACAGCTCAGTGTGTGACCTGTCCCTGGAACTGCGGAGGGAGGGGATGCCCACCGCCCTGCGTGTGCGCTCGGAACCCAGGGCGCTCTCCTGGGGCCAGCACTGGGTTGTTTTGGGAGAGGGGGGAAGTGAGTAAGAGGGTCTCCAGGTGATGAAGTGAGAACGTGCAGCTCCCCCCATGCAGGGATCACTCAGCATTTTTTTCTATTGCTTCTTCAAAGGGCTTGGACCGTTGGTGCCCCTATGTTTGGTCCGTTTCTTCCCATTTACTTGTCAGGTCTTTCTATTGTAAGTGGTATTGAAAGAGTTGGCTACCAAAGAGTTAATGTCTGTCCTTTAACTCAGATAGTTATGGGTTGCCAGCTATGCATCTGAAACTCTGGCTATGCTGAAGTCAATTCAAAACACGTCCTGTTAGCGCTGACAGAGCAGAGATTTTACCTTGTTTCCCTGCTCTGTTCCTGTCCTTGTCCCGCTCCGGTTCTTGTCTCCCTGCAGGGAGTCCCCGTGGGCCTCCGCGCCGGCAGCGCTGGGCACGGCTCGCTTCCCCTAAGGCTTACGAGTTCAGGGTAAGGGCTGCGGGAAGGGTGAAGAGGGGAGGTGATGTCTTTGAGGCGAGATTTGAGCCCCAGGTGGGACCTGACTTACTTGATCATCCTCCCCCAGCATATGCCAATACGGTCATTTGAAACCTTCAGAAGTAAGAAAAAGAGAACTGCTGTGCGTGCGGACTCTGGGCATCGTTTCAGTTATTCCCTAGCTAAATAATACACCTATGTGCGTAGGGGTTCCTGCTAACATGCATTTGATTATCTGCATTTACGTAATTATTATTTGCAATAGAAACTTCAATTTCCTGTTCCTATAGCTATGGCAGCTTTACCGGTAAAAGTGCTCTAACTTGGCCGCTAGTTTTGTGAATTAATGGCTGCACTTGCTGTTTGCTTTTTATGGACCACGAAGGGGACGTTTTTTCAAAGCTATGGATGAAATGACAGAGAGAATGGCAAGAGGGTAAAAGGGAATTGACAATAAAGCATACAGAGGGCATTTGCAGCATATAGCTTGTGTTGTATTTATTGGTGTATGTGGATTTGTGTTTGATAGGGTCACTTACATCTGCCTTTCAGCTTTTAGTTGAAGTTCATTTAAATAAATAAATTTTGAGTTATCTTTGTTTCTGTTTCAAGAACTAATTGGGAAATTTCCAGAGTCTGGTGTGTATGTATGTATATACACTATATATATGTATATATACACACACACCAACCCCCTACCCCCATTTCATTTAAAGGAACTGAAGTCTGGCCTTTCTAACTGAACATTTCCAAGAACACTGTTAGTTTGTTGTTGACCTGGTAATATCTTACATTTTTGGCAGCATCTACGATGAGTCTTTCTGACTTGTACAAAAATTGCATAAAATAATTCTGTAGTGCTCCTATAATATCATTAAAATAAATATGCAGTCTTCAGTTGCAACTTTTCTATTATTACATTATAATATAGCCCTATTTTCAGGTACTTTTCGGTCATATGATTAATGTGTCTGTCTTTTCAGGATTAATGCTTTTTTATTATCTTATGCATTGTAGTTTGTATTTTGTTTATTGAAAACTTTAAGCTAAGTTTGAAGTAGATTCTTTCCTCTTTGCCATATTGCTATTTAAGTCTTTTGCATATGATGCACAGATTAAAACTCAAATACCTTCAAAGCTATACTAATTGCCAGGTAAAAGAAAATAAAGTCTTTACTAGAAAGAAGTTATTTCCTAAGATGAACAAGAAGCTACCTTTTGGCAAACAGCTCTTCTGTACTATAATATGATCTTTGTGTACATGTTTTTAGAAGAAAAATGGGTAGGGTTGATGTCATCTGAGAGTTGCCTATTCACTCTTCACTCTCCTTCATCACCTTAATTACCCTGAGGTATTACGGACCCTAGGGTTGCAGTACTGGCTGAACAGCCTCCGGTACTGGCTTCTGCTTTTCATCTGCAGCATTCTCTGTTGTGGAGTAGGGGTGCAGAAATAACCGTATCATAGGGATTTTCGTCAACTGTTTTGTCGGTTTTGATGAGCGTACCTTTATGTCCCCTCTTCTGTGCAGTGCATAGCACGTGTTGTATGTTCAGCTCCATAAGGAGTGGCTGGTTGGTGGCCCTGAGCCACGTGCTGCCCATGGGCACCTTTGTGTTGGGAAGGAGAACTGGTTCCCTGGCGGGGTTTGGGGTAACCTGTCGGGAGGAGAACCCTCAAGGTGTTGCTCAAGATGGAAAACCGTCCCTGTGGCTGTTTATTAACCCCGCTGCACACGTGGTCCTAAGTGGTGTCGAGGGAAGCTGGAGAGGGGTTGTGCGACAGCGGAGACTTGTGTGTGCGGCACAAAGTAGGGGTAATGTTAATTGTTGGGTATTAAATGCAGGTTTGGCTTGCTGTGAAGGAGCGTTGTAGCGGGGAAGGCAGATGTCTGCCCCTGGAAGAAAGGCCTCTAATCCGGGGCTGTGGGAGCCACCCTCGGCTCCTCTCTGGGCAGTGTCACAGGGATGCTGACAAGCTGCAGCTGGCGGCGGTGGTGCTCTGCCGCGTGCTCCTATTGCATCTTCCTGTTGCGTTAGGCTGCCATAACATGTGCTCCTCACTATAAATACCTAGGTTTTCCAACACTCTCTAGTTTTGTAGAACTCTGTCTTCCCACCCCCTAGTACCTGAATGAATGTCTCGGCATGTGGTGGTGGTTTGTTTTAAAAAAAACTTCTGTTCCTTGGGGAATGTTATTTTCTGTTTTTCACAGAACTTGAAGTTCTGGCTGAAAAATTCTTGGGGTGGGTCCTGACTATTCTCTTTGTTAGCTGCAAGGCTACACTAATCCTCCCAGAGGAGACAGGGAAAGGTGATGATCATCCTGCCAGCGTACTGGACAGCAGAGAGGGATGTTACTAGAAGTGACATGCACTTTATGTTTGGTTTTATACATTAAAAATAAATAAAATTGTGAAATAGGACGGCCTGTGGATTCCTTAGCCCCAGCTGGTGGCTGCGCTCCTGTCACTGCCCTGGCTTGGGCTCCCCACCGGCACGTCCGTGACCTTATGATGGTGATGGAATACAGTCATCCCTTGAATCCTGAGACCATTGCTCCGTGCAGGCAGCGCAGCCCTGCTCTGCAAATGCTTCTGTTTGTCAAAATCTGGTGGTGCACAATGTGCCCCCCGTGTTCTCTTGCTGCACTCTTGGTTGTCGTCAGCTGTTTTATGTCATGTCACCCTGCAGCGTGTGCTCTCCTCTGGTGCTGACTTGGAATGATTTCAGCATTACAGAACCAATTTGCTGTCTCCTGGAAGCAACTGTTAGAATAGGTTTTAGCAATTTACCTTTTGTGCTACGTTAACCATCAATATTCTTGAATGGAAAACTGAATGCTTTGATGTTCCGAGAACTCGCTGTGTTGCTGGGCCGCTTCCACGGAGCTTAAAGCAGGAGGGTGACGCTGCTGCTGCGGCACCGTACTGCCTGTGCAGTCCAACACGGATCTTCGGTTCCGTCTAACAAGGACCACCCTTCCTATTAAATAAAATGATGGCTGCTGTATGGCTTTCTTCTTTCCCTTCTTCCCTTCTTTTAATTTTGCATGTGTGTTCATATACTAAAAGCATCAGAAGACCATTTTCCATACTGGTGTAACACTGCAAGTAGGTAAGTTTCTACCTGGTTTTAGGGACAGTTTACTCATAGTTTAGTGAATTAAAAAAATGTTTTGCTGATGTTTGTGAAATAGACTCCTAGAGTCCCTGAAGGCTCTTACATTTCTGGGGTTGTTTTGATGTTTAGATTTTTGGGTACTTTTTTCTTGTATTTGCAGAATGGTTAATGCGTCTTAAGATGACTAATTATGGTAATATGACAGAACGTGTTTCTGCAAAATAGAGCTATGCTTTTTAAAAATACAACATACAATCTCATTTTAAAAGCATTTACATTGGAGAAACATTTTTTATACTGTAAGGTATGTTCCGCTTCTTTGTTAATCATTACAGTTTGATTATTTTTTTGACGTGACTCATTTTTCCAAGGACTTTTATTGCAGCAATTACACATGTACAACAGGAAGCCTAGAAGGAAGTGTAGCATCAGATCACTGAAGATTCTCTGCTGCTTTTACAGCTGATTTTTATGTTTTGTGTATTAAAGTTAATAATTTCTTGCTGTGCATGTTCTGTTTTCGTGTGTAGTGTGTATTGTGTCTGCTTGATCATTGCGAGTATTTTTTTTGAGCCCACGTATGTCAACATAATTGGGAGGAAACTTATCTTTGGCTTCGCAATTGAACACACAGTTGTACTTAAGTGCTTTTTAGTGCTGCTGCTTTTGTTGATCTAGGAGGTGACCTGTAGTAGCCATATAGAATGTTGTAATTATGAAGACGTGGTGCAGCTCTTCTGCTACATACTGTGATCTCGTTATTGCCATATGTGTTCGTCTAGAGTAATTTTGCAGTTCTCTTCTGCTCTCTTTTGAGTAAGCCTTAGAGAGGAGCTTTCTACCTACCAGAAAAAGCTCAGGTTTAGTTTTGAGGCAGTATTTATAGTCTTTGGTGGGTCATTGTTCCTGTTTGCATGAAAACATTACTAAAAGTGTTGGCGAGGGCAAATCATATGGACTCAGGTTCTGGCTGCATTCTCACTATGTTCCCTCCTTGGGCCATGGATGATGCGCTGCTGCGTTTGGGACCATGCTTTGTTCCTTGTGTGTGAGCTCATCCGTGTGGTAATGTGACATGCTGGATCCTGGAGGAGCTAGACCTAGTCTGGAGGTGTTCTCCCAAACTTGTGGCTTAAACCACAAGTGTATGAGAATGTGTTGGAGGACTGTGGAGGATTGGTGAGAGGCTGTTTTGGCAGTAGAGGACAATGGGCTGCCCAGTGTCCTTCAAGGACAGGGCTCTTGAGTGTGGCTGTCCTACCTTGGGAAACAAAAGGTCTTGTTTGTTTTACTAGTCAGCTCTTACGAACACTCTTCAGGTGAAGACTGAGTAATGGCTGCATGAGGGCAGAGAGATGAGAAAATCGAAAGGTAAGTGCTTGAAGCCCGAATGATCTCTTGTACAAAATGTTTAGGATTAGCTGTGTGCTTGCCAGCGCGGTGATGGGTACGATTCTGCAGAAAATAGGCTAATTGGATTGCTGTTAGTGGCTGTATAGGAGGTTACCAGGAGGGTGAATTTGTCCTCTTGTCTCTGGAGGAAAGAAGACGTGGGTTTTATAGGTGAGTGGGCAGATTGTGGTCTGAAACCTTGGTTTGGAAAGTGTAGAGAGAGCACTGTGCGTCTGCCCTTTTGAAGAGCTCTTGAGTGGGGGGAAAGAAATCTGAAGAAATCACTGAGCTGTTGTGTGCTGCCAGGTACACCCAGCCTGTGGTGCAGTCCCCCTTTGCAAAGACCCGTGTCTCTCCGTGGTGGAGCTCCTGTCTGCCAGCATGGTGAAGGTGGTTCACTTCTCGCCCCAGAGGGGAAAATACCTCCTTGAGGCATGGCTGCGGGGCTGATGCTGCGAGGAAGGAAGGACTACTTGGTATTGCGGCAGAGCAGTCGGGGAGCCAGTTGAACGCTGCTGAACATCCTGTTCCTCTCTCCAAAACCTAGCAGCTTTCTTCTCCTACTGTTCTTTTCCTCTACTACTTCCCTTTCTTCTCGTTGCACTGTCCTCAAAAAAACATGTGTGAACAGGGAGACCGGGTGCTCCCATGTTGGGAATGGATTTTCCTTTCCAAAGCCTTCTGAAAAAGGTGGATGTGTAGCATTCGACTGTGTCATCATGCAATATCAAAAATCATGTACAAACAAATGTCTTACTGTTTTTTTGAACCAAAGCAACCCCAACCTTGAACACGGCTAATGATATAATTATCCCACTTGATTATCATTATTTGTCTAGCTGCCCTTGTTAAGGCAGTTATGCATATGTTCCAGATCAGAAAATGTATTTTAATTTTGTTTTACTGTTGCTGTGTGTTAAAAGACAAAGGAAGCCAACCTAAATCAGTCTCTTAACATGTATACATTTTATGGAAATAGCCTCAAATTAATGAATTAGTAACTTTATTTGAATTTATAAGGCCAGATTGCAAGCCCCATATTTTAAAGCTGCTACGGTGTGGAGCAGCTAATCGTATGAAAGGCAAATAAGTATCAGGTTACAGAATTTTTTTGCATTAAAAATATCACCATATGTGCCTCTGAATAATTCCAGATGGAAGACTGCTGGTTTATAATTTTGGGGTTTGGATTTAATTTCTTCAGAATACTTTATTTTTTTTGTAAACAGGCCAATCCATAGGCATGTTACAAGCAGGAGAAAATAAAGGAATGGATTTGATTTGCTCGGTGTATAAACCTAAACTTTTCACCCATTCATTCTCCTCTCTCACCCCCCAATATTTCGGTTGTATAGCTGAGCTATCAAGGATGTGTCAGGTTTAGATTGGTTGTACATGCCTTTGTCTATGTTATCGTTATGTAGTCCCTAAGTGATCATATTTTACAGTATATTAATTTTTTAACATGTATTTTTCAGAAGCATGTTCAGATGCTTATCGAGAGTGTTCCCAGAGTGAATGTGAAACCTTTGAAGTAAAAAGGTAAATATTTGAGAACGTTGAAAACCTCTGAAAACAATATTATAATGGCAGTTGTTTTGCAACCTTGTCTCTGGCTGTCAACACTAGTGCACCCTGAAACTGCTTTTGAAAGGAACATACTCTGAGAGTTTGCCAGCTTATTATCTTTAATGATTCCTTTCTTTAAAAAAAAAAAAAAAGAAAAAAAAAGAATAAAAAGAATGGAGTACTTTGTGTTTATCAGGTAATTTTAAAGACCTTTTGGTCACAAAAAGAGCCTTGGAAATAGGCATAAGCTTGGTTCATGTTGTCAAAGGCAGTGGTTAAATATCCCGTCTCAGTAATTGCAGCAGCACTTTCCTGGTAAGATGAGAAAAATGCAATTTTAGGTTATAGTTAATGAAGTCTTAATACGTTTGGGGACTCCCTTGCTTCAGTAGTACTTTGTAGTAATTCTCCAGTGCTCTTACCCTCCTGCCCTGGGCAACTTGATCATTCTTGATCCGCACGGTCAATGCCTGAGTCACGTTTCGGGTCCTTATTAGTCCTTGTTTGCTTATTCTTTATGATAAGGCACTAGGATATCCCAAGGTAATTCAGTATAATCATTGCAGTTCTTATTATGCATGTCTATTTGTGTTTTCCTTGGGATTTTTATCTACCACTTCCTCACACAGTTTTAACAGTATAAGTCAGCATTGTAGGAAATAATAACAGTACCCACATCAATGGATTCTTTATTTTCTAATTTCTCGCGAAGCATCAGATAGGGTCCCTGCCTCACCTATTAATAACCATAATGGTTTTGGTATCCAAAGTGCCTGTTCTAGGTTGGTTTTTCATCTTCATCCTTCCTTGTTTTGCCTCTGCTGTCAGAGTTAGATTTCTGGAGTTTAAGAAAGGCTATGTACTGTATTTACTTTATGGTAGAGGAAGGTATAGGATTTAGTCTTGGCCATGACAATTACAAAGTCAGAATATCTGGAAAATTCATTTTCATGGCCGAAAACTTTATCCTTCTTTTACTGCTTCTTGAGGCTAAAAATATTGTCTATTGATTACTCAGGAGTTATGTGAAGTGTAAAATAGGACTTTCAGAGCTTTGTGTCTTTTAAGCCTCTGTGAGCTGGCCCCAGTGACTTTCAACTGGTCGTTAAGTAAAGAGGTTCTTCCTATGCTTTGGTGATGCATTAGCTGTTCGTGTCTGCAAAATGTGGGTGTTTTTTATGTAATGTAAGAAAAGAAAGTTCTGTGATATGTCCTTATGTGAATAACAATATATGAATAAAACGTGAGCATTTCTTAAAAATCAGATCAATTTCAACCAAATGTTACAAGCATGTGCAATTTAAGAGAGAAATCATCGTGATTTCTCAAGAAGTATCACATTTTATATCATCTCTGTGGAAAAGTGCAACTTGAGTAAAATAGTTTCTGGAGTACAGAACCAACTGTACAGTGCTATTTCTGAAGTACCGCTAGGAAAGAGGCCAGGATTAGAAGGAGAGCAAAATTTAGCAGTATGGAGGACTGGGATTGCTAATGGTAAGCATTTTCTCATGCTTGTGACAGTACTGTTTTTACACAGCAGATGTTTAAAGTGTTCAGAGAAGGCATAATGTGATGTGCCTTCTTGGGCTCAAGTACTTCTGTGGTCATCTTTATCAGTGGCTTAGACTTTTGTAGGTTCAAATTGTATATTTTAAAGGGTTTTGTTGCTTTTCTATGTAACCTTTGCCCTGGCCCTTCAACAGCTTAGAAGAAAACAGCCCTGTGCAGGTAGATACTCTTGTTGACTGGCTTGTATCTCGCTTGGTGTGTGAGTTTAAACATGTTCACAAGCCCTTGCATGTAAGGGGGGGTGGTGGGGGTGGTATTTCTGTGCAGCTGTTTTTGAGAAACTAAGGAATGAATGAGCTTTTGCAGTGTTAGTCTGGTTTTCACGGTCACTATTGTTAGAAATTCCTCGGGAATGCTGCCTGGCAAATTGAATCCTACTTACTGTTGAATTCATTTTAAAATTAAAGACGAGTTACTCGGTGAATGGTTAACCTGGAAAACTTGCCTAGATGGATGAAGTTGGTTAACGTGTATGGTGCGGGTTCTTTGTGTGCGTTTTTTTAATGTTTACACATCTGATGTAGCAGCAATGAGGCAACATCTGGCATTTTTTAAGCTCTGTGATCATTCCTCCGCATCAGGGTTTCAGGAAGACATTGCCACCACACCCACCAGCAGCTCCCTCTTCTCTGGGGACTCCTTTTCCTCCTGTTTCCTACAGTGTCTGAGGATTCAGCTCTTCAGAAGCATTTTGGCTCGCGCTATGAGGCAACAGGATTTTGCTCAGGAGTCACAAGCCCTCGAGCAAAACTGTTGCAAGCTGACAAAATCTGCCAGCTTGTGCCCTTGCAAGGGATGGGGAGGGCTGGTGGGGGACGTGTGGGCACTGAAGATCTTAGAGTAGTTTGTGGTAGAAACTGTGTTTCGGAGCAGAAATGTGTGGTTCGCGCAGTTAGGTCAGCACCGATTTTGTGTGCAGAGCGTAAGGAAGATGTCTGTGGGGTGGGTGCACAGGCAGCTGACAATGGCTGAACCAGTTACGTTCAGTCTTGGTACAGACATTACTTTTGGGCAGAAATCGGGCATGAAGAGCACAGGCCCACGTGGGAGTAATCTGCCAGAGCTGTGAGGAATGAAAATTTCAAGGAAGGAAAGGGGATGGTGCTCCAACAGGAGGTGCGGTTGCATCCCCCAGCATGCCCTCCACACAAGTGGTGTTCCTTCAGGTGAAACGTGGGCTAGCAGAAGAGAAAAGACAGAATTATATCTCTAAGTAAAGACTTAAACAACTAATTAATGTGCTGTGTTAATCTACGTAAAACTGAAGATGTGCAGAGGAGAGGATACGGTGGGAGCTATTACAAAGCATCGCCAATGAATTCCTAAAGGGAGATGGCAGAGGTGACTTTTGTTTGCTTTAAGAAGTAAAGATTAATTGAAGAAATACCCAGTATTATTACAAAGATGAGATCCATGCTGTCGTCTCCTGCAGAGCAAAATTTGTTATGTAAGTATGGATTTTTTTAATACGTAGTAATTTTTATGCTGTGCAAATAGTGTGTAGTCTCACTTCTTTATAGTAGCCTGGGTTGCCACAGGCGGTTGCGGTAACCAAATGTGTTGAAAGATAAGGTGATGCGTTGCATAAAAATCTAGAGTATTATTCAATGACAAGACTTTGTGATACAGTTAATTTCTTTGTAGAGAAGTTCCTCTGGATTACTCATAAATCATGCTGTGGTGTTTGGCACAGATATTGTTTATAAATGGGTAATATTTGGTCTGAAAGGCACCTTTTGATTACTTTGCTCTTTCTATATTGGTGTGTGTGAAATTTTTAGGAGGATGGTAGGCATGTTCTTGATTCTGCAGATCGCTGACACACCTGAGAAAAAGGGCTAGCAAGAGGAGTAACTATCCATAGGCAGGTGTTCTCAGGTTAAAATCCTTAAGTATATAGAAGTGTACTGTGAAATGTTCCAGGTTTTTGGGTTTCTCCAATTTTTTTTGGTGGTCTAACCTGATTACATGAATTGTCCAAACAAGAAAATCTCGAGTGACATGAGGAGACCACAGGGGGACAGAAGAGTGAAATTGTACAATTAAATTTTCTTGGTATTTTTAGTAGAGACATGGAAACCTCTAATCTGTGTAACCGTCCTAGTTTAATGAACCGTGATATCGGTATTAGATGCAACTATGTACTTCCTGCAAATGTCTAAGTGGTTATTCAGTTTTTCTCTATTTTCTAAATGGATTACCCAGGCGTATCGATTTAAATTCTGAATTTCCGATGCCACACTTGAGTCATGATGTCTGTCTTGTTCACTCAGGCTGTGTTTTCATGAATGACACTTGACAAGCCAGCAGGCAGGAATTTAGAAACTGATAAGTGTTGGCATCTTCACTCACTGATCAAACTCTGCCACACTTGCGCTCTTGAAGGGTTTTAATGTTCTGAGTTGTTTTTTTCCCCCTCCCCTTACATCTGTTCATATAGGGCTTATTCTTTGCTTGTTGGCTGATTTGCAGACATATGTTAGTTGTGTTATTTTTGTGTTTATTTCTCTGCAACCAGGGAGCTAGCAAAAACTGTTGGAGTTAATGTGTATTTGCACGTCGCTTACATTATCGTTGTAGGTGGATTTGCTTTGCATCAGTGTAATGCAGACTCAAAGTGTTAATTGCGACTCTGTGAGGACAGCGAGGAGTTTAGCATTTAACATCGTTCCCATGTTTTTGACAGCATTACTGCAGTACCTATTCAAATATACTCCTTTCATCAGATATCTCAGAAGACTTAGCATTGAAGGTGGGGAATATTCTTAATACTGAAAAAAATTTCCACCTCTTTTCCATTCTTCCTGTGACTTTTTTTTTTCTTTTCCTTTTCTTACATGTGTGCACATATAAATTGCACCCAGCTCACACGAACTCTTACAGTAGAGGCTATGCTTTCCAAATGTTGGAATTGCCAGTCTTACTGGGTTGAGGACCCACTGTGCAACATGTTTCAACCTCCTTCTTTTTTATTATTTATTTTTTTATTACAGACCTTTTAGTGCATAAACTCTCCAGTATGTTAACTTCTAACATACTAAGTCTGGTCAGCTCAGTCTCCTTGATTTGCTTATGGGCTTCTTGTTTGTAAGTGCCCACAACTTTAGGCAACATGGACTGAGTGAATATTTTTGTTGGAGCTGTAGTGCTGGACAAACCTGCTTTCTTTTATCTCCTTTCCTTCTGCCCGCCCCGGCTCTCAGAATTTCCTATTCTAGGGAAAGGATGAGATTTAGACTTTGCAGTATAACAGTGCTCTATTAACCCCCTGGAATTTGCAGTCCCCAAATGAAAACAAAATTCTTCACAATAGTAGTTTTAAAATGAAAATAGTATTGTTAGTAGTGTAGATAAGGTGTGTGCTTGTAATTACAGGAGGATCAGGATGTGTGACAGCCAGCTTATTACGGGCTCTCATCTTCAGGTTCTACTGGCACCTAAATTTTTCACTGGTGTAGGTTCCTCTTACTCCTTTCACCTTGCTAGGAAACCTAGATTCCAGTCTACGTAGTCACTTTCAGTTAGTCTCCTAATGCTAATATGGACTTCAGACACACAGTGTCTTAATTATCTTTATTAGCAAAAAGCAATAATTACTTCTATAGTCTATGTGTACAGTAGACTGGTTTCACATTTTTCAAAAAGGTGGTATGTTTCCATGCACTCCCAACTTAAACTATCAGATATTGAAAGGACCAGTCTCTTACCCTGTTCTCCTTAGCAGCCTTTGTCATGAGGACTGTCCAGTAACTGAAGTCAAAGTTATCACAACAGACTTGACCAAAGTTGGTTTTTTTCAACACGTGCGGCAAAAGCACGGCAGGCCAGATCCACTCTCTTCGGTGGGGTTCTGTTAATTAACGTCAGCTGAATCCCGACCCTGCCTGTCCAGTGCTCTCAGTTCCCAAACACAGCCGCACTGTCTCTGCGAGGCACCAGGAGGACATTTATATTGGAGGAAGGTTTATTGTATCAGCTGTGTTACAGAAAATCTATTTTTCCCGGGCTGTTTGTTACAGATTTTTTTTATTGTGAATTTGGCTAGCTATCAGACGATTCTTTTTAAACAAACAAGTCTCTTCCCCAAGTTTTTCTCAAGATGTTCTGCAGTGAAGTACCTCTGACTGAGACAAAATGGGTGATATGTACGTATTTAATAAGTGGCGTCAGGATTTGTTCAAACATATTGACAAACCAGTCATTGAATTGTGACTTCAGAGCAGGATCTAGTGGGAGTAAAACAGTGGAGGGAATCTTAAAAAAGAAAATTTCCATTTCAGAACACTTACCTTTCATCTGAGATGTTTGTCCCCCTTCAGGTCAAGTCTGTCCTACCAGCATCAGGGCTATCTGTTGCTCAAGGGTGAGCCGCACAATGTGTCATCTGCTGTATATAAGGTACAAGTCCTTATGTACAGATACGTTGGAAAAACTGTGTGTTCGCATTTCTGGATTTTATTTCTTTTTTTTTTAGTTCCCCTTGCCCTGTCCCATGTGTTTTGACCCAGCAGTGTGAAGCATCTGCTCACAAGGGTATGTCAAGAGACCATGGAGTATATCTTCTGTTCTTGCATTTTGGCTGGCAGTGCGTTTTGGCTTGCTGCTATATTGCATTTGTAATCCTATACCAAGCATGCCCTCCTAGAATAGATCATAGAATCACTGAAAAATGTAGGTTGGAACCTCTGGAAGTCATCTGGTCCAACACCCCCCAGTCCTGGCAGCACTGGCTTCAAAGACAGATCATGTTACTTGGGGTCTTACTCTAGTTGAGTTTTGAATATCTCTAAGGATGGAAAGGGTACAACTTTGGGTATAAAGGAAAAAAAAGTCCTCATTGAAAATGGTTAAGAGCTAAAACAGGTTGCTGAATTGGAGATTCCCTTGTTGCAGCTTGTGATGGTTGCTTTCTGCATGCCCCTTCGCTGTGCACCTCTGAAAAGGGTTTGGTGCACTCTTCTCTATAGCCCCTGCCCTCTAAGGTAGTGAAGAGTAGAGTTGGTTCCCAGTTCTTAGAGTCCGTGGCCATGCATCATGTGCTGCAGCCTCCTTGCCATCTTAATGGCCCTCCACTGGGATTTCACCGGTTAGTCTATCTCTACTGTGCTAGGGGACTCCAAACTGGACACGTGTCTAGCTGCCACCCAGAAGGGAACAATCAGGCACTGGTTTGGGTTTTTTTTCCCTTTAAGATTTGGGAGACACTTTTTCTGGAGTGGTGGCAAATTATTATTAATAAGAATTTGCTTTGTAAATGTTTCTTCATCTGAAAATGAGCTTGGGTTTGGTTTGGATAACCCCAAGGTCTGTGAGCTTGACTGTCCTGAAGCACTTGAGCTCATCTGAGCAGTGCAGTGTGGCCATGAGCAGGGTTTGACTGAGGCATGGTGCTGGGGAATTGTTTTCCTACACCATAGTGGGTGTTAGGACATCACAGCTGAACACCATGGAGCTGTGAACTTGCTTGGGAGAAAACGGGGGTAGGAGAATGTGTTTCCAGCTCAGGAACAGCTGATGTATGTGAGCTTCTTGAAGCGTTTTCCCACCATATGAGTGTGAGGAATGGAGTTGCAAATTGAGGAAAACACTCTGCGTAGAAGCAGGGTTTCCAACATGGCACGGCAGCTTAATACTTCAAGAGTCCTCTGGGCAAACTAACCAATGCCCACCACAATCTGCCACATTGCCAGGCACGTGTGTTCAAATGAGCATCTTGTATTTCAAATATATACGTGTAGCCGTGCATAATTCATGTAAATCTTGCCATCACGCCGTAGTACCTTTGTTTTGCTAACCTCGCTAGATCCATTAAGTACACATTTTTCCTTTTTTTTTTGTTTTTTTTTTTGTTTGATTTGGACTTGGAAAAGTTTGCATAACAACAAAGGTGAATTTGAATGCCTTTTCACTAAGCCAAGCGGCTTTGATTGTCAAAAGATGCACAAGTACGTTGACTTTGTAAGTGGACCCGTGTTCGGTAGATGAATTAGATGGATCTGTGGAAAATCCTGTCTATTGAGGCATCTGGACGAATGAACATTCATGTTCACTGTGCCATGGACTTGCATTGTCAAGTTTAATGGTTATGACATCACCCACAAAAGAAAATTTGTGGCAGAGATCAGCACTAGTGTCCTGGAAATGAGCAAAAATTGTTATTGAAAAGTTGCGTACAAATTTTTGTCCTAAGCGTTGATACAATTTGTCTGAAGGTTATAATAAAACTGTAACACTTCTCTCCAAATAATTACTTTATAAAAAAAAAAACAAAACAAAACCAACAACACAGACCCCAAATTCTAAGCATTCTTGCAATGAATTTGGAAAAAATTCCATTCCAGGTATGAATTTATATAGCTGTGCATGGTACTAGAGGTATTGATTGACAAATGCAAAGGAGGCTGGAGATGCATTGACCTTTTATTCTTAAACGCTTGAGGTTGCTGGAAGCACAGAATAAAATCATGATCTGTTGCTTAAGGTGCTGGATGTGTAGACTGATGCCAGCAGGAGTACTTAGAATAAAGAGAATGGCTTCAGTTTTGAGTCCAAGCCTGTTGGCCATGCCTTGAGGAGTAGCTACTCTCCTAAAAATAATCTGTCAACAAAATTGATAGCGAGAGCTATCAATTTGCAGCCTACTTTACCTAATGGAAGATGTGTGATATTATTATTGTTATTTCTTTTCATTGTTGACAGTGGAAAGCGAGCGGATTTTTGTTTGTGTTTTGTTTTTTCCCCTGTCTACGTGTTGCCTGAAGCTCATCTTGCTGTGGTTGCCTGTGGAGTTGGGCAGCAAGCCGTCCCAGCTGGGAGGAACGGCAAGCTCACGTTTGGCTGCTCTGCAGCAGGAGAGGACTTCGGTGCTGGGCAAGGGGGGACAGGGTTTTGAGAAGGAAAACGTGTACAGTTGGGATTTTGCCGCTGTCTTGGTTTTGGCCAGGATAGGGTTAATTGTCAGGAGGAGCTGGGCCAGGTGAGCTGAGCGGTGGGGCTGTTCCATCCCGGGTGCCTCCTGCTCCCCATAAAGGGAGCTGGCTGGGTGCGGGCTGATCCTCCGGCCGGTGGGGTCGGGGTCGTGGGATTGGTGAGTTGCTCTTTTTGTTATCACCTTTGTGTACATCCCATTATAGGTACAGCTGTTGTTTCCCTCTCCCTTTGCTGTCCCATGAAAGGGTCCTGATCTGAACTTGGGGAGGTTTCCCCTGTTGTTTTTCCCATTCTCCTCCCCATCCTCCCAGGGATGGTGTAGTGCTCAGCTGCCGGCTGGGGCTGAACCAGGATAGTCTTGTGGTGCTGCAGGCAGAAATTGTTTCTTCTGTTTTCACCATATATAATCACTGGGGATCCTGGCCTTCGTAGGGACTCCGTCAAGATCATGTGCAATCTTCAAGTTTCTGGCACAATTCAGTTTGGAGAGGACCACTAACTTTACGCAGTTCTGTTGATCATCAGGTACACTTGCCCCTGGCTGTAACCCTTGATTTGCAGTTATAACAGTGTTTAAAACATCTTGACCTGTCAGTCTGATTGAAATTTTAAAATCAAGTTAATTTTGGTGAACATAATTGCTGTTCTAATAATTACTAGTCATCTAGTCTTTACTTTGCAGGTGCGTCAGTTTGAGGAACACTCCTGTTGGGCTTTTGGTTAATTTATCTTTTGTGCTGTTAGAAATAAGCATAAAAAAACTTGTGATAAAAATCTGACCATGATCTGTAAGTTTGTCGGATGGAACTAGTGGGGTTGAGTATGGACAGAGTACTCGGTTAGACTGCATGAACCAGTGGTGGCAGTGGCATCCAAAACTCACAATTTTTCAGCACACAGCTTTGTAAAAAATTCCAGAGGAAGAAACTTTATACAGTATTTTTTAAAGACAGAAATGTAAGAGGGCTCTGTCAGCCTGAGAGCTTAGTTTCTTACTGACGACATCACATTCATGCTAAATAAAGGTCTTTAATCAAAAACCAATTGAGATGTGAAAATGTTTGTAGCTTGTGCATGTGGTACTCTGTAGAGCGTGTTATCAGATACCAGTGTTAAAGTTTTGCTCTTTCACTAATCTCTTTCATTTTTTCTTCTCCCTGATGTAATAAAGAACATAGAAATATTGTACTCTTGTCAATTCCATAGGTTTAAATCTTGGCAGTTTTGAGAAAGAGAGTTACTAGAAGCTTTTATTGTGTTCCTCCAAAAGCACCCTGGTATCTCACAGGATACTGAGCTTTAAATGCATTGTTCTGATTATGTTGTTTTTTTTTTTAGGCTGTGATGTAGCTTTCTGTTTGTGGTTTTTGTTTTTTTCAGTAGCTAGTGGTGTTCTTGTAGATAAGATTTTTTATTTTTTTTTTTAATTCAAAGCTTTGCATAGTATCAGTGGATTTTGTGGTTTCAGCAGGTATGAGACAGTGGATTCTAGCTAAAGCACTTGAGCTCCAAAAACATCAGACTATAATACCTTGCCAGGAAGAAGGCGGGTGATAAATTTAATACGAATTTTGAGCTTGTCTTTGTTATGAGTTGCTGAAACAGAAAGGAAAAGTTTGTGTGTTGTTTTGGAACTGAGATTTGCTACTTTCCTGTTATGTAGTGATCTTATTCGAGATTGCCTGAAGCTGATTCAGTCACGCCGGAGCTCTTGGGGTTTTCTGTTGTATGGATGCAGCGGGTCTGGAGTTGGTGTTCAGTCCATACCTGCATTACATTTTACGTTCAACGATCATTGTGGCAGTGCAGGAAGCAGAAACTTTGTTTCTGCAGGGGACAGAAAGCCTACAATGGAAAAATGTTTCAGTGGATTGTATCAAGGGATGCCCAAAAATTATCAGAGGAAAAGGGAGCATAGCTAAAGTTAAAATGAAAGAATAAATGGAATTTAAAACAAGGTTGGAGCTGAAATTAAAGGCTACTTAAGAAGTCTGTTCACTGCCTTCTGTATGATCAGTTCCCAAGATTCATCTGCTTAACCAGTTCGGTCACTTTTACCACAAAGCAAAAGAAAAAATGCAGAAGTTCCCACTACTTTCCTGAGTGTTTTTGTTTCCCCTTGCAGATTTAAAGTGCTGACTGAAGTTTCATCTGCTCTGTGTGTGTGTATATGCGTTTCTACATATAAATAAAATTCAGACTGCCATTAATACTTTGTAACATCAGAACTGAAGTGCTGGAGATCTCCCTTGGTGATGCACTGGCCTCCTCTCCCCCGCCTTCTCTTGCTGTGCCGCTTCCCGCTGCTCCCCTTGCTCAGCTGCTGCATCTTCTTGTTTTCCCCCATGTGCAGGCAGGTGCTTACAGTAACTTGCTGGCAGGGACCGACAGCTTTTTCCTCTTTATCGGCGGGATTTGGTGAGATCAAATGGGCACTTGCTCCAGGAGCTGGGAAGTTGCGTTGCAGCCTGTTCCAGCTAGGTTTTTGTGAGTAATCACAAGCTTCCCATATCTGTATTGTTTTGAGTTCTCTATTGTTAATTGATTCAGTTGCATGAAGCTGTGACAGCTATGATAAGCCTTACCATTTTTACTTCCAGTTAAATATTTGTAAAATGTGAATTTCACGGTGCGTGGCTTGAAAATCAGATGGTGAGTCTGAATGTATTTGTTTAACCATCTGTAGCCAAGTGCATGTACTGTACGGGCAGTGGTAATTATCCTGTCTAGTAAGAATGCAGAATTCTTCCTTACTGGAAGATTATTTTAATATTCCCTTGGTGTAGCTTGGGGCAGCAGGGAGGTGGATCCCCATGCTAAAAATAATAAAGGAAGATGCACATTTGTGTGTTGCATCAGTTTTCAGCAAGCTTAAAATAACGTGTTGTGCAAGAACACGCCTCCTTCAGCTGGTTCTCTAAAGACTATTGACAACTTTAACTTCTTTGAACGCTCCCTCCCCTCCATTGACATAATTCACGTGGAGAAAGCTGTGTTTTCCATTCAGGTTATAAAATAACTCATCCATTTATATGTATTGTTCTAAATTCAGGAGGATCAGCACTTCAGGTGCAGATTAAATTGCACTAAGAGGAAAGGAAAGAGTCTGCAAATATTTTTCAAGTGGCGCAAGCACGATGTGACTTTGGAATCTCAGAGCAAAGCAAGTTTGTTTACAGTTTGTCCCTGAATGAAAAGGCTAGTGGTTTGTTTACCTGGAAGAGGTAGTGTTAGCTTTAACTAAAATACAGTGGTTTAAGGTGGATTGTTTTGGTGTGAGCCCTGGTGTAATTAGGGAAGTGCTTTTTGAAAAGCTTGTTGGGTGTCTGTGTACTTTCCTTGGTTTCTTTGCTCCCCAGGGAAGAGAACTGAAGAATGGAAGTGTAATGTGAAAAGGTTTTTTTGTGAATGGGTGTGCAGAACGGGTTTTTTTTTTGTTGTTTGGTTGATTTGGGTTTTTTTTGGGTGGGGTGGGGGGAGTTGGTTGTGTGTTTTTGGTTTTGTTTTTTTTTCAAATAGAATAATATATGGATGTGTTGGCAGTTTTGGAGTTCTGGGTAGCCAAGGCTTATTGTATTGCTTGCTTTGAAAATGATGCAGTCTTATTAGCTGTTTGTGGGGCAGCACAAAAAAAAAATAGTTAAGGATTTGGGTACAGGATGGGGGAGATGACTCTGACACTAAAGTACTTCTAACGCTCAGCTTGCTGTTTAGGGAGGAGAGAATCTGTAAAAAAAGGTGGTGGTGTAACTTTCCGAAGTTGAATGGATTGTTGCATTTGTTGGTGTTTGAATCAATACTGAAACACAGCTTCTAATATCTTCTAATACCAGTGCAGCAAAATGAACCCATTTAATGGGAAGACTCAGTGCAAGCTTTTGTACTTGCTGTTAACAGGACTGATCTGAAATGCTGTGTCTCTAATTCTGTGCTCTAGAGCCACAATTTCTTGATTGCAGCTCTTGGAGATTGAGCAGTAAGTGCATCCTTCCTCAAACACTGATTACAGATTACAGCATGCACTTGGGCATAAGTTGACTAAAGGAATGTGGTATGAAATATCTTGTACAACTTCACAGAGGTGGAAAGAACGATGCATTCCTCTCTTCTGATTTGCCTTAGTTGCAGAATAACGTTTTTGTTCTTTGTTTTGGTGAGATTTGTGTTTTGCTTCAATGTTGTTGATGTTTAAAGAAATGGCATAAATGGTTGTTCCAGTAGGCTAAGTAGCTATTGACCTAAATGTTTAAAGCTTAGCTTGGAGATGTGAGATTAAAGTAAAACTTCCATAGATGAACTGTCAGCTCCAATGTTTGCGACTTCTATTGATTTTCTACTCTCTTTCTGTGATTTTTTTTTTTTTTAAGGTGTAAAGTAATAATAATGGCATTGTTAAGAGGAAATAGCGATGAAAATGTAGTTCCTATCTGTTAAGCTAGTCACTTAGACACACAAGTTTGTGTGTGTTGTTCCCAAGCAGGTATTCTCCTTCCGAGGCATCCTTCCCGTTGGCTGGACTTTGCAGAGTGTGGTACATCACTGCTCGCTCCAGTGCTTCTCCCATTTCTTCTAAGCAAGACTCTAAACCTAACGTGTAAACGCCCTGGGTGCTTGTGTGCTTCTTGCTCTGACCTTCCTCTGGCATTTCCTGGGATGGCAGCGGTGGAAATAACATATATCTACAAATATCTAAACCAATCTGACTGGAGTGACCAGTTAGTTGGAAAAAAAACCCTGCAAATACATGTTGCAGTATAGGATTAAGTGTAAAAAGCATCAGTGGATAGTAGTGGTAGTCAATACTGTACGTTATTTTGTTGGGGAGGTACTGAACTGTACGATATATGCGCTTGAAAAAGCAGGATTACATTTAACTTGCAAGAGAAAAATGAAGGAGCTGAATAAAATGTTTTGGAGTACGATTATAATACTACTACAGAAGAGGCATGGTACAAAAAAAATGTACTTTTACCCAGGTGGTTTATTCACAATCTTATAATCAAGGAATAGGTAGGCATGAAACAGAAGATCTTTACCCTCTAAAATATTAAAAACCCCACTTACGGTGAATAAGTTTGGGATTTTTTTTTGTTTGGTTTTTTTAAGAAACACGTGTTGTATGCTTCCAAAACTTGCATAAAGAGCTGACATGTCTGTGCTTTTGTAAAACACTCTGGAGCGTTTAACAAAGTGAATTCAGACAATAAATTGAGGCTATTTTATAGTAATGATTTTCTCTACTTGAATCAAAATTTGAACTTGAGTGTAGTTCACGGAGTAGACTTAAAAGTGCAAAATTGATTTTTGTCCCTAAATAATGAAAGGTTTATGGATATTATCACATATGGGAGACTGAAGTTACAATTAGTACTCTGCTAAACTGTATTAAAGTATTGCTGTATTTAAAAAAAAATAAATCCATAAACATATACAGAGTACAAATTATACCGTCCCTAATGATCTATTAATATTCTGATGAACTTTACTAGTCTACAGTTAAAATTAAATATATATAAATGAACATTTGATTTTTGTCATTTGAATTTTCCATCAAATTTTAAGGGGCTTAATCATGAGCTCATTGCTATTTACCTCTATTGTTTATGTACAGTACAAGGTCTTTTAAAATAAACAGCCTCTATCTTAATAAATGTTCCTAGCCGTAACTGATTACTGATACAGATTATATCAGAGGTATAATCAGAGTTGTGTACTGTAGGGGGTTTTTTTTCTCTGTTTTTCTCTCTTTCTTTTCCTTATGGTAAATGGAACATTTTCTCCCACTTAATACAGACTAGCTGCAGGGTTTTTCCTTTCTGTGTTTTGCTACTCTCTGTTTCTCATGTAAGTGTGGAGAAGGAGGATTTTTTTTTTGCCAGTGTAAGAATTATACAGTTCTGCATTGAGAGGTATTTACTGGATTTTGGTAGTACTTACTGGTCTGGAAAGATGAGCTAAGCTCTGCAACGTGCTTTAACAGGTTCCTGCAGTTTTGAATGCCTGCCTTTTATGTGCAGTAAGTGCAGAGGCAGCTGATTGGGTTTGGCCACGTTCTGCTACATCAGTCATAATTATTTAAACTTAGGCCAGCTATGATTAGAAAAATTCAATTAACATTTTAGAAAGATCTTCATCTTCCATCTTCCCCCTCTTACTTAAAGTGGAAGCAGATTAGCTCTGAATCAAAAAAGTTTTGAAAATCTTTGTGATAGACAAAGGAAATTAAGCCATGATATTTGTCTTTTCACGTATGAGAGGTTTTTTCTAAATAGAATATGCAAGAGTACTGCTAAAGTGGTAATCCTGAATGGATAACTTAATGTCATACCCAAGACAAGCCTAGTGAATTTGTGGAGGAAGGATTTAATTCCTGCCCTCCTACCCCTCCAGACAGAAGTGTGCCATCAGTAATCTACGTTGGGAAGCAAAGAAACGTGAATAATTAAATTTAGGTCATAAAAGTTTAAGTAATGCCTGGTCTCAGAAAGGATACATGTGTCTGGAGGGGCGAAAAAAAAAGAGAAGATGGACAAAAGGGAAGGAGGAAGACCGAGTGGTACACCAAGGTTGAGTCAACAGAGGCCCTTCGGAAAAGGGGAATTAACTCTAGCGAAAGCAATACAGAAAGTCATAAAATACATCAGACAAACATATGGGAAGGAAGTCGGAAGGGTGATAAGTCTATGAAGCAGATGGTCCACTTTGTAATGTGTCACCTTACAGAAATGGGAAGTAAGTGAAATAGTTCCTTCTGCAATAGATAGTTAAAAGAAAAAATTATGTGAGACTGGGGATTTTGGGTTTTTTTTGTCTTGTTAATAAAAATGAATTACTGTGGGCTTTAGGATTCTAAATAAAAAGATGCTCAAGCTGGCTCATTCAAGCACAGCAAACTGTTGTGATGGGTTGGATATGCCAAAGAATTAGGGTAGAATTTAGGGATGATAGGGTTACTCTGTTCCAAACATGCATGTCTTACTGTCAGTGTGAGCATCATAGCGAAATGACAAAAAAATGCATCAGAATATTCAATTATTTAGTTTGGTTAAGACTAGGCAGGTTTATGAGAAAATACAGAGTAACCTGATGAAGCAGGATGAGCGAGCAACAAGGAGACAAGGACAGCTTGTTGGACTAAAAGCATTTACAGAGGCTTAATTACTGTCTTAATTTGTGAAGGAAGTGGGCAGAACAAACATGAGTTTACAGGTAAAAGAGGATGTTGATGTAGATTCTAAATCCAGAATTGGGCAACCGAATTTTAAGTATGTGGGAGAACATAGATTGCTTTATCTTAGTGCTCATCTCCAAGGGATTAAAAAAAAAAGGGGTGGGGGGTGGGGAAAGTGTATGAGACAATGGAAAGGTAGAGTATTTCCTGTGAACAATGAACACTCAGCGAAACTAAATCCAGGAAAAGGAAATACTCCCACCCACTCTATTTTTCCTTATCCTTGTTCTCACAGAATTAGTGTTTACATTGAAAAACACATCTCCTTCAGAGGCTACTGAACCTGAGAACTCTCCCAAGCATTGAGATGATTTAGACATTTGTATGAGTAGCAAAAAGGAGGTGTTATAGTAAATAATCCGTTTTTAGAAAAGTGTAGAATTATTGTGGTTTTGGGCATAAGCACACTTCAGAGTTATGGGTTGGGTTTTTTTCCCCCTCCAGAAGAAAGCATCTCTGTGTTATAAACGTAAATGGAGAAGCAAATGCTGTCCATGTTTTAGAAGCATGGTGTAGGTTAGATTCACCAGCGGTCTTACCAGATTGAAAATAATTATTTTTTTTTTCCTCAAGTACAGCCCTATCACATGGGCAACTCATGACCTCAGTGTCCATCAGGCCCTCCTGAGATGGGAGGAACATTCGTTTGAAATTTTTTATTTTTTTTTTAAAGGAAGTAAACCCCCAAAATCAAATGCTTTGATTTGTATGTTGCCCAGCTTTTGCTTGGGAAAAATCATCAGGAACAACTTGTCTTATGAACATAGGAGTATCTTCTTCTCTCCTACTTCTAGGAAGTTGATAGAAGGCTGTAGCATCCATGGAGATGTCGTGGGCCCTTAGCTCTGTAACTATGTACTGAAGGACATGGTTTAGTGGTTAATAGGTGGTGGGGTGATGGTTGGACTGGATGATCCTTGAGGTCTCTTCCAACCTTAATGATTCTATTCTATTCTGTAGAGTTAAACAGGAATTGCTCTGACTGGAAACTGAACTGCCCTAGCAGTGCTTCCATGCATTAGTGGCTACTGAAGCCACGTTGCCTTCATCTGCCCAATTCCAGCTACTTTGCAGCCACTGCTGTCACCAGGGGAAGGACTTGTGAGGACTTGGGATCTGCCCTGTAACATGAATTTCTATCTGACATACAAATAAAAATCTGAGGGCTGAGCCAAAAGCTGGTGCGATAGAATCGGTCTTGAAGTTGTCAAATACAACTCCTGGAATCATAGGATAGTTTAGGTTGGAAGGGACCTCAAAGATTATCTAGTTCCAACTCCCCTGCCATGGGCAGGGACATCCTCCGCTAGACCAGGTTGCCCAAAGCCTCATCCAACCTGGCTTTGAACTCTTCCAGGGATGGGGCTTCCACAGCTTCTCTGGGCAACCTGTTCCAGTGCCTCACCACCCTCATAGTGAAGAATTTGACTTCTTTTAGTAAAATGTAAGGTAGCTGATGTCAGGTTGGACATGTTGGATCTTCTTGTTACTCCTTGAGATTGTTTCTGAGATCTGTTGTGCAGTTTCAAAGTATGATGTAAAAATAATAAGCTGAATTTGTAGTACACAGGTATGTTGGCAAATCACACTGGAGAACCCTCTAACATAATGCAGGTGGTGGCTGGTGGTCGCGCCTCGCCTTGCAGCACAGGGAGCTCCACAGTTTGTGATTATGAAATAACCTTTTCTTTTGATGGTCAGGTTAAATCCTAACCAGTTGTCATTAGAAAGCATCAAATGGAATGAAATATTTTTTGAGAGGGGCTTTAAACTTCATGATGCGCTTAACACATAGTGAACAACAGAATACTTGTTACAGAGCACATCTACAAAGCAATTCACACACCTACTGCATTTATACTGGATTTGGTACTTTCTTTTTTTTTTTTACCCAGGGGTGTGTGTGTAAATCTGTGATGTGTGAATTGCTTGTGCAGATGTGTTCAAGTAGAAACCTCAGACTTCGAAGTCTACCTTATGGGTGTAAAGTGCTTTCTTGGGCATGAGGAGGCCTCATGTCAAAGTGTTACCTCAATACATGTTTAAGGCTTGCAAAAGGAAGGTGCTTAACTTTTCTGCTTGGGGAAAACACCCACCCACCTTTTATTACTGTTTACACAGAATTATGAGAGTTAATCATTGCTCATGTGTGTATGTGCATTGAGAGAGAATGTGTTCACTGAAGGCAGTAAATCTAACAGTTCCAGTTGTTTTCTTCAGCTCTGTGTGCTCAGTGAGAACTTGAAGTATGATTTTCCTGTGTTGGGTGCTTTGAATGCATTTTTAAATCCAGTAACCACTGGTGAGCAGTGCCTTACCAAAGCTGCTCCTGTGACGTTTGGGTAGTGTTGTATATTCAGAAGGACGGTAAAGCTGAAGCGTAGCTGTGCGTCCTGAGGTATGGTTGAACGTACTGAAGCAGTGGACACGACGACTCATCCATTTGTCAAAGGCAAAAAAAAAAAAATTCAAAAAATACAGCAGTCACATCATTTTCTTCATTATTGCGCAGCGTTCAGTTGGCAGTATTCAGTTCATGGGAACCAAAGGAGGAACACACAGGTGAATTAAAAGAAATGGCTGTATTTAACAACTGTGTAGGAAAGTGCATGGTAAGAGTTCCCACATACCTGATGACCTTCAGTGTGAGAACGTCCTGTGGTCTGTCTAGTCCGATATCTTGTATTTAACTTCAGGCATCATCAGCTGATTTCAAGAAAGGTGTAAAACTCGTCTGCCAGGCAAATGTGGGATGATCATCCTCCTTTTCTTAATAGAAGTTGATTTAAATCCTTAAGATGGGTGCTTTGTATCTCTTCTAAAGCATTTTTTCTTACAGAATCATAGACTGGTTGGCGTTTGTGCTTGTTTTTTTCTTACAGTCTTCCATATCATGTCTGTTTTTAAAACTGGCTTTTCTTTGCGATTTGTGTGTGTTATTATTTATTTTTTTTTTAAATGCCTGTTTTTGTCACTGGTAATCTGAATGTATTTATCGTACTCCTGAAAAGATTAAGTGGCATTTCTGGGAATGGTTGCAGCTTTTGACTTTGCATTTGTTAAACGTAGATGTTTTTATTAATAGAACTACAACGATACTTGTAATCAGAGCGCCCTTCTATTTTTAAGGAGAGTATTGATATAGTTTATACAGCCTAACATTAACAAATATGAAAATTCTTCTCTTCCAAATACACGTTTGTAGTAGAGTTCCTAACATGAAGGAGAACAAAGTCCCTGGTTAATAATTGTGTTTTTCTTCTCTTATTAAAATTGTTTTGAAGGCAACATTTTCTTCTGCAAAAATCATTAAACCAAGACATTTAATTTTGTTTACTATGCCAAAGTAATAAAAAGATAATTTTGGTTGTGAAGGATGTCAGGAACGAGGCATAATGGAGAAGAATATGAACCTCAGAAATATTTATTGCTTTTTTTATGGTTCTTTTTGTTCATGATTATTTGTGGTCAGTTGGAAGGAAGTGAGCACTTTGCATCCTGCTAAGCGTGGAAGGCTTTAAATATGTATTGCTTGGTGTTAAGTTTTTTAAAACATTACTTATGACTGACACATCCTGGTGTAGTTTACTCTTCCCGCTAGTGGCCTTGAAAGCACGTCTGTGCAATAATTGCTTATTGCTGGAACAAAAGATAGTTCTGTCTAAGATTTGTTTGAATTCAGGAAGCCGTGTTTGCCAAAGTAAAATCTTGGTGACGCAACACGTCAGGTTTCAGCAGCCACACCTCTGCTGAGCAGTTTCAAGTTTTCAGTTTGAACCTTTGTTCGTAGCTGTGTTCCTTTTCCAGCCAAACGTCTGGGGCGGTTTTCTTTCTGCCTTTTGCAACGGGGCTGTGCAGAAATGCAGAGTTTCAGAAGAAGAAGCGCCAGCGAGTGCTGTTGAGGTTGTCGCTAGTTCCGTGTTAAGGTAACTGGACGGCAGAAGGATAAATGGATTCTCTTCCCAATCATTGTGGTAAGGATAATGCTTAATGTTCGTGTTGAACGGTATAGGTGGTGTGGGGTTTGGAGGATGGGATTTCATAATGAGCTGTGCTTGATATCTGAAAAGCAGTGCGGAATGCCATCGCTGGGCTCCGATTGCCTTCCATTGCGCCGGGATCCTGGTTCAGATTAAGTAGGTACGTCTTCGCTGCCGCGGTACGATTTTCAGTGTGGCTCCGGGGTACTGCGTTAACATTTGTCTTTGATATTGGTGTTTAATGCAAGAATACCTTTCTAATGAGCCGTGCGGCTGAAAGTGCTCCCTCTAGGACTGCGTGAATATCGTTTTCGCTGCTTTATGACAAGGATTTGCTTTTCTGTAATTATGGATTTGTAGGAATTCCTTCAAAGTTAATAGTTTTTGGACAGCAATTACAGTTCTGAAGCATATTTCACTCTTAATGCGCTGAGCTGCTGAGCTGGTCCTTTTGCCTCTGTTCCCGTGCTGTTACGTGCTCTGATGAGTGCAGGACTGGGTCTCTGATTAGTGTAACTTCTCTCTGTGATCAAACTGAAAGTGAGCATGTAATTACAAATTAGCTGTTCTAATTGCTTTGGGGGAAAAGCAGTTATTTCCTGAGGTTTGAAATCAAGTCCTGAAGGTTCAGCATTTCAAAAGCAGATCCATCCATTTCTGTCTGGAGCCATCCATATTTATGCTCCCGCATTCAGAAGCAGCTTTTAATTATCAAATACGGAAGTTTTATACTGTGATTTCTGAAATTTCCCCCTTGGATGCAAATGCTAATTTTTGTCAAGCCCGTAAGTGCTTTAAGCATCCTTCTTGAATGTTTGCCGAACGTGGAGGGCTCAAATCAAGAGCCGTGGTCTTGGACAGCGTTCAGTGTGTTGTTAATACTCCTCTCCAGCCAGATGCGATGCCAGGGGTCGAATCCGTGTTTACAACAGATATAAATAAAGCAGTCTTCTTACAATTGGCTCGCGAAGAACCAATATTAGTAGTGTGTGGAGCCTCTGTAGTCTGTGTGTCACTGTGTTCAGCTATGCCCTGTCTTCGTACTGCCCTGATTTACTGCCAGATTTTGGGACAGCTGCT
The DNA here is from genome assembly GCA_013399095.1 of Psophia crepitans. Lineage (NCBI taxonomy): Eukaryota > Metazoa > Chordata > Aves > Gruiformes > Psophiidae > Psophia > Psophia crepitans. The sequence goes on along the minus strand of VWZZ01004976.1, from coordinate 1,498,600 downwards.
GAAGACCCTCGTGGAAAATCATTTGCTCTGCGGTGAGTTACCTTTAAGTGTGTCACCATGCTGAGTACAATGTGATGTTCATCCGCATGGTCCACCGTTCTTGAGTTAAAATGGGCGTGAAAAATTTGCCATTTACAAAAATAGACATTTTTTCCTCTAAGGTACCGATAATGTCACGTTTCTCACTTACATTCCTGCTTTCTGACGTGACTTGTTCCAGAGCTACACCACACTACTTCTTTCGTAAGTTCGTTAGAGGAGTTGGTCAAGGATATGAGCATATTCTGTACCTTGAGGGACTAAACTGTAGTTTCCAGTAGGCATGAAATAGGAAAATGAATGTACAAATCCTGGGTTTTCATGCATGCAGCACTGTGCGACTAACTCAATGATCACCAGATTCAGAAAATTTCTTTTCTTTTTTAAAAAAGATTTTAATGTGGTTAAGAAAGTATTTAGAGTGGTTTTCCGTTAAAAAAAAAAATTCAATTTCCTTCTCGAAGGCATTCCCAGTCATTGATACATGTTGACTTCTCTGCTGCAATGCAAATAGGGATTTACAGTGCTCAGCGTGGTCAGAGCTTCCATCTGTCTAGGAGACAATATCTGCAGAGAGGATAGCTTCACCTTTTCTTGAAGTAAATCTGTGATGTGACAGATAAAAGACACCTGGAATGAGACCCAGATGCTCAAGAGTGGCATCTCCCAAATGGTAAACCAAAGAAAACTGTGGATGTCTCAAGTTGTTTGGGGAATGTGCTTCCACGAGGAATCTGGATAATTCCTCAAGTGTTTGATGTTTATTGAAAGTTTCCTTGAAAAAAAATGATTTATTTTTTCCCCCCTCCCTGTCTGCATAATAGTCAAACATTGTAGGCCTGAAATAAAAATTTTTAAAAAAAATGCTTGCTGGAAAAGACAGCGAGAAAGAGGAGGTATACAACAGCTGTTAGAGATGAAAAACCGCTTTCAGCTTCCACGAGATTGTGTGACTATTACCTTCCCCTTGGGCCACAAACGAAGTGGTGAACACTAAGGTGATGTGAAAAGGGGGATGGTAAAAGACTCGGAAAGACCATGAAATAATCTAATTAAAGAATGTTTTAACTGAGCATTGGTTTTCTGGCTGTCTTCAGCTATAACCAATACCTGTTTACCTGGTGTGTGACAACCTTTGGGAAGGGCTAGGATATGCTGTGGGTTTTTTTGCTTAGTTAGGAAATCTGTAAAATTAAGAGCGTTGATAATTGAGTACCTGAATTTATTCTATGCAGAGATGATCCTTTTACTTGAAGACAGATTTACGTGATATTCACAGCCCATAAATCATTCTTGCATTGCCTCCCTGCAAGACTATTGGCAGTAGTGTACATTACTCAAAATATGTCTGTTTTCAATTAGCTCGAGGAAAATTCTCTACTCGTGGAAAGAACATCCATCTCTATTATCTGCCCCGAGAATTAAATGTCCAAATATATTTGCATGAAGATTACCAAAGTTTACTCTGCATAAGTAGTGAAAAGTGCTGGTTTTTAAATAAGAGAGGATGGGAAGATTTAACAGAACTGCCTTTGAAATGTTTCTAACCGCAAGACTCAGAGTTGTGATCGATTGTGGAATATATCCTAAGAAACAGAGAAGTGCAGCAAAAAGACTTTTCTGTATGGAAAGCAGGAAAGATTCAGAGAGCCGTGTGCGGCAAGCACCACGTGCGCTGGAGCTGGTCGATCGCCTCTGCGGGATGCTGGGACACATCAGGCATGATGGCAAGGCAAGGTGCTGCCTCGCTCATCCTAACTCGCTCTTCTGGACAGAAGAATAATTCTGGTATTTGTTGCTTTTCCTCTTTAGCAGCAGTTTTTTTGTACACCTATGTACAGCCTTCCCCCTTTTTGTCTCTGGAGCGGGAGAACTGAGAGCTTTTTAGTGTTGTCATGTCTTCTCTGTGTGAGGCTTAGACACCCTTGCTTGTTGCCCATTTCATTGTGCTTTGGTTAAAAAAAAAAAATGTTGTTTGGTCCTTGCAATTACAGGTTACAGCACAGATCGTTCTGTGCTCTCAGTGTTTCTTGTACAGCTGGTTCCACCTCTCCTGCATCGACTTTGTTCTCTTAATTGAAGAAAAGGCAAGGGACATTGCCAACTCACACAGAAAGCTGCTTTTCTTCCAAGGGGAATTGAAATAGTTTCATCTGTGACTTTTTCTATTCAAAACCAAGTTTGTGTGAATTGGCATACTTGGAAATGAACAATGTCCCATTACCGTGGTCAGTCCTAAATCCCTTTCTGAAAGCAGAACGGGTGATCTTGATTTGTGAGGGTGCCAAAGTAAATGTCAGTTGAAGTCTTGTGGCTTGCACTTAGCTGGAACAATATACCTGGCCTTTAAATAAAGCTTTTTTTCACTGCCTGAGCCAGGCTGAAGAGTTAATTTTGTTCTGTTTTGCTCTAAGTGAACAGATTTCTAAGGGCACTGAATAAATAAGCACAACTGTTTTCTGTTTTTCCAATGAAAGAGGCATTTGCTTCAGCACGTACTTCTGATGCGTCAAGCTTACGACGACGGTATGACTTTTTTGGGAGCATCTCCTCAGCACGTTCCAGTGGGGAGCGCAGGCTCCTTGAGAGCGCATGTGTAAACTGGGGGGCCTGGCTTGTGAACGTGTGTGTGTCTGCTGCTTCTGGAAAGTGAAAATTTACATAACGTAATATCGCTACGTGTGTTGAGGTTACAATCACGGTGGTGTGTGTTTGGGCTGCTAAGGAAATGCTAAGCAGCTAATAATTTAAGTCGTCACCTTTTTATTGTGGTCGCAAGAAGTGGGTCGTTTCGCAGCGCGCGTAAAACAGAGGAAGGCACTCCGTGGCAGGATACGGTGAGGCTCGTCGCTCAGGCATGCAAAAGGCTTAATGCTGAAGAAATACCTTATATATATTATCTAAACTGGGAATTATCAACGTTTTTGTTACTAGCACACAAGTCTGCATTTATGAGACTTTAAGAACACTTCAGAAACCTTCACGCCGTTTCAGGCTGTTGAAGAAGCTCTGTGTGTAGCTGCGTCAGTAGGAAACTGGCCCTGGATTAAAGACTCAGTGGTCAGGTCTGAAGTAGCTGCAGTTGGTCACGGCCTGAAGAACGGGCCCGACAGAAAGGTCTGTTGTGGCACGCACCCCTGCGGGACCTTTGTCTGCTTGCGGTGCGCTTCTCAAGGTGCAAAATATTCTTAAAAACCTGGCTGTGGGTTGAATGTAGTATTTGGAGGAACAGAATCTTTTAATCATATTTTTAGCTGGAAGGTGGGGGTGGGAGAAGAGGAGGAAAGCCCTGACCATGATAAGCTGATTTGTGTAGGTCATGAGTCAAGGGGTAGCAAGTGCCATTTTGTGTCTCTATTTATTTATTTATTAATTAAATATATCCATGGTCTCTGGCTTTTGAAGGCTCGGGCAGACTAATGCCTGGTTCCTATGAATTCATGTACTTCTGGGAAAAGTCATTTGTCCATTTCTTGCACAGTTTAAAAAAAAAAAAAAAAAGTAGATCTGGGTACAGATTATGTATTACTTAACTATAGGTTCTGTGCTTTAATCACAATCATATGCTTCCCTTTTACAAATGCTTTTTCCTTCTTGGCTATTGCATCCCGTGTAAACACCTTTCACTTGAGGAAAATCTTGAACTTCCAAAAAACCCTGCGAGCTTGTGGCAGGAGTAGGAAGGGAATATTTTAAATTGAAACTCTGTTTTTTATAGATTTATAAATATTTATATAGATTTACATATTTTTATTTATATAAATAAAAATGTACATATAGAAACCCATATATATTTATAGATATCTATAAAAATAGGTATATGTTTATTTTTATATGTATTATTTATTTCTATGTGTGTAGTTTTATTTTTTAATATTTTATTTTGTGCCAGCTGGCTACAGTAACATTAGTAAGATGTCTGGTTACTGGAGTTAAACCATTTTTGCAAAACCTGGGTAGCAGGATGATGAGGGCTGCCCCCGTAACTCTGGGGAAGCAGCTGAAGGAGCGCAGGCGCTCTGGCTGCGCAGTGCGCGGGGAAGAGGGAGGTGCCATCACGGAACACAAACACGAGATGCCGTTTGGTGAGCCAGGTTGTTGCGGTGCTAGCTGTTGGGTCTACTTCAGTTTGCTGGTAGCAGTGTTAGATAGACTGAGGCTAAAGACCAGGAGGGGTCCTGCTCCTTTTGGAGCCCCTCGCTTCTCTGGGGGGAGGAGGAATGAACTCTCAGAATAAATAGAAATGTCTGTAAAGCTAAAATTTTTGTGCTTGGGTGTCTTGATATTTTATTGCTGTCAGAATTATTTTCTGGAAGAGCTTTTCTGAGGGATTACTGGGTTATCACTGCAGCCCTCGTTAAAATTGCTTGGGATGGGTGCCGTACTGAAATGTTACGCCGGGCCATGAAAGGCAGGCAAAGCTAGCGCAACCCTTTGCGCTGCTTTTCAGGAACAAACAAAACAATACTCTCTAAAAAGCTCCTTTTTTATGCTTTCCAGAGAGTGATTTTTGAATTTAAACATCCTGTCTCTTCAGTTTGTTTGAATAGAACTCGTAGGAGTGGGAGGAGGACAGAATAGGTGCTTTGTGCGTGGGGAAGCACTAAGTTTAGCATCGTCAAAGGCTGGTACGTGCCGAATGTATAAAAGCTCGGAAACTGCTCTTTATTACTGAGGGGTTATGTATTAAAACGGGGAGGGGTGGGGGATAAAAGGAAAGAAAAAGTATGATGGGTTTCTTCCAGTCCTGACTGATAGGATCTCTGTTGCTTACATAATTTGTGAAAAGGAAATAGTCCTAATGGTTTTTCATGAATCATTGGTTTATAGGCTTGGCTCCAGAAAACCTTCTTGCAGAGAATAATTTTGTTAAAACGGTGACGCTAATCAGGTGAAACTGAGAGGGTAGATGCTCAGCAAGTTCAATAACAGGATGTTGATTCTTTTGTTGATACTGTTTCCCACGTCCAGTAACGGTGGGCTTCCTCGGGTTACTTGACTTTCCTAGGTGGCATATGAGAGATCCATCTGATTTGGGTTTTTTTTGGGCGAAGTGTTTTGGTTTTTTTTTTTGTGGTGGTGGTGTTATTTTTGGGGTGACTGCATTAGCCAGAAACCAAGGACCTCTGCATCCACCCATGTCCAGGCTGGAAGGCAGAGGATCCTGAGTGAGGCTTCTGAGTCTGAGACGGTGCTTTCTGAAACTCATTTCCCTTAACTCTGTGTCTGAGCCACCTTTGGCTCTAGCAGAGACAATGTTTTGTAGAGAACTGAGTGTGCTGGCACCGGGTCCTGCTGGCTTCCCCAGAGCTAGGAGCAGCAGCAGACAGTGCCCAGATTGCTGCTAATCACAATGTTATGTGGAAAAGCTGTTGGCGATAGCTAGGTGTTTCATATGTGTTTTAAAAGCATGCTGTGCACAAGTTTAAGAGGAGTGGTTAAATGCCAGTGCCAGTTTGAAACCTCCGAACTGCGTGTTGGCCGTTTATTTCTTCCAGTGGTGCGAAGGTATTGGCG
>VWZZ01004976.1:1471129-1493029 GCA_013399095.1 Psophia crepitans | reverse complement strand
GGGGGGGGGGGGGGGACGGGGACGTTCCCGCAAGGATGCTGAGCGCTTGGTGTGCCGGGCTGTTACTGATACATACAGTGCCTGCGCTTCCTTTAGCTTCTCCCTGCAACCCGCAGGTTGTATTTCAGCCCCCGTCCAAAAATCAAACCCGGATCAAATAAGTGGCAATGAAATTCAAACCTGCTGCCTCTCTGGACAGAGGTTGCCTGTGTTATTAAAAAGTGGTTTCTTGGGCATGAGATGTGTCTGCCATTCATACGGGTGCCTGGTGGGTATCAGTTGAAGGATGCTCCATTATGTTGGTGGAACAAATGGTGGGAATGCTTGCTTAGAGTGAGTTTCTGATGACACCGATATTTAACCATTGGTGGTAATAAGCCCCATATTTAGCCCCTTGCATTTGAACAAAACAATTTATGTATAAATTTTTTATGAACATTTTCAAGGTATCAAGTGAATTTTTCCTTCTTTTCCTACTGCTGTGTGATACCCCCAGCTTTGTTCAGGAAGAGGTGTTTTTGCTTTTGGGGGTATGTGTGGTTGTCATGTTTGCTTTTGCCTGCATATAATCTCCAAACACAACTAACTTGCTGTAGTATATTTTCAAAATTGACTTATAGCAGACAGAAAGTGTTAATATACTGTCAAAAATAACCACGTGTTCCTATGGAGGAGGGAAGGAAAGGACAGAGTTCTTGTAAGTGAGACTAACTGTGTTCTTGTAAGGCAGAGAAAGCTGGTGAGAGCGAAGTACTAAATGCTCTGAACAGTTTTGAATAGGTTGTATACTGTCTTTATTTATGCTTTACTTTAGTCAAAACCAGCAAAATAGCCACCACTGCTCTGTGAAGACAGTTTTGTGAAACATTTCTAATGCTTCTCCTAAAAGCAAAAAAAAAAAAAAAAAAGTTCCCCAAACCTGGAAGGCCTTGCTTTTTTTTTTTTTTTTTTTCCCAAGCTACTTGTCCTACCCCGCCGCTTTTCTTGTATCCTTGCTTACTATATCAAGTTTTGAAAAGGAGAAACGTGACATACAGGTTGAAACAGCAACATTTGAACATAAACTGAAGTAGAAAAGGATGTTAACTTTAGAACTGTAGTTTCAGGTTCTTATATGCATGTTATATCTTTTCTTATATACCAGTCTTGCCAGGGCTTTTCAATGAAGTTTGGACCTCATCATTTATACACAGAAAAGAATGAGAAAATTAAAAAAACACTGAAGGAGACTTAGTATAACTTGTGCCCTTTATTCTTCCTTTCATTATTTTTTTTTCTTTTTTTGACTGTAAATTCATCACTAAGCAGGGATAAAATCAGAATCAGTTATGCAAATCAAGTACACTTTCCTCCTTTCATAGGTCATCTTACTGCTTTGGGCTTGACAGTAGCCTGCTGCTTTCAGACAACTACAAACCTTATTCCACAGTTTACCATTCCATAAGTTATTAAAAAAAACCCCCAAATCGAATACCATTCCTACTCTACTCCCTTCCCCCTGCCCTGAGGGGTGTGGGAGGTGGGTGTAAAAAAACACTTAGACCAGCTAAGGATGCAGAGCTGAAGTTCACTTTTAAATAAGGTGCAGACACTTTTGCAAGCTGGAGAAGGGAAGTTTTCTCAAAGCTAACTACTCCGAAGTATTGTAGGGTATGGCAAGCTGAGCATGTCTTCAGAAAAAAAACCAGGCAAAACAAAAGGTAAGTCTAGAGGCATAATACATGCAAAGCGATATGTAAATTTGCTGCAAACCAGTCATTTTTGGGCATGCATATGATTTCTGTTGAAGTGTCATACAGATAGCCTTTTCAGGCCGCATGCTTTCCTTACCAAGAATATGAAAACAAGTAACATGTTTGTATATCTTTGCAATTTAATGATAAAAATTTATTTAGGTGCTACTTTATTTTGTTTATGAGGTAGTAATACCAGTGCAGGTAAGCCTGTTTGTGGGATGCCATGCAAACTCATGAAGAGAACAAAAGTTACCGTGAGGATTTCTAACCAAATGAATCCAGTTAAACCAAAGGTGTTCCCAGTAAAATGGGATTCAGATTCACTTTGCAACATCTAGAGTTTGTCCGTGAGCTGCTAGACTGTGAGCCTGCTTTGCTGTGGAGTAAGTTTGTGGAATTCCAGTTTAATTTTGAAAACTTATTTCTGTTTGAAACCAAAACCTAAATAAATATTTCCTTTTGCTTTTAGCACTGAGATTTTTATACAGTGGGGAACTTTTTGTCAAAGTGCTTAGTGCATACCTTGTAATGGAAATTGTGGGAGAATGTGAATAGAACAGAAATAGACCCAGCGTTTATCTGATAGTTCAACAAAAAGTAAATATTGAGATTTGTTTCTCTTCTTGTAATGGACTATTAAAGTACAGCTGACTTGGGAACGGAGGGCTGAAGGGGAAAATTTCCCCAAACAGTCATGTAAAAAAGAAAAGTTTAAATCTAGATGGGCCTGTTGCTTGCTCTCCCCACGTGTTCTAACAAATTTAAAGCCTTAATAAAAAGGCTGAAGTAGTATGTATGCCCTTGGGAAGCAGCAAAAAAGATCAGAGATTATTTTTTTTTTTCTACATCATTCCCTGTTATAGCAAGGAGTGGACTAAATGTAAATGCCTAGCTGAGTGGGGGAACAGGCCATACCTAAACTACAGAAGTCTGATGTGGGAAAGATTCACTCAACGATATGAATGGGGTGCTGCGCAAACGATGCTGAAGTTTGTTTTCACATTGAAGTACAGCTTGCCCTTCATCTTTCCAGCTGGAGTAACACCTCTTGCTTTGGGGCAGCGGGAGCGCTTCCGCTCCTCAGCCAGGCACTGCATTCTTGGAGAAATTTTTTTTCCCTGTCTCTCAGATAATCAGCAGAAGCTACTAGTACAGAGTTTAAATTACTGTAATATAGTATGTGGTGTGTTAACAAACCTTCTTTGAACTGCCTCTTAGGGAATGGGTCAGATGGAACACCTGAAGCCTAAACCAGGAGCGATTGCATCACCTTTGTTCCTCACATATTTGAGATTTCTTCTTGAAACCAGTTTTGCTCCTGATTTGCCCCATCCACTTTAACAGGTGCTTCCACCCTCTGCTTCTCCACCTTAAAAAAACCCCCTTCCTTTTCCTGAAAGGTCTACCCTGCTCTACACAAGTCATACTTGCAGAGTTGTGTTGCTTTCAGCTCTTAATTGCTAGGCTAAAGCATCCCAAGTGCTTTAGCTTCTCTAATAAAGTCGATTCATGGTTCCATGTTAATATAAGGAAAAACTTTTTCACTATGCGGGTGACAGAGCACTGGAACAGGCTGCCCAGAGAGGTTGTGGAGTCTCCTTCTCTGGAGACATTCAAAACCTGACTGGGCACGTTCCTGTGTGATGTGCTCTAGGTGGTCCTGCCTTGGCAGAGGGGTTGGACTAGACGATCTTTCGAGGTCCCTTCCAACCTCTAATATTCTGTGATTCTGTGATCTTCTCTATCCTGTATCTTCGGAGTCATCTTCTCTGCACTTGCTTCAGTTAAATTGTTTTTGGGGGAAGGCATGGGGTTTTTTGTTTTGCTTGGAACTACGTAGCCACAACTATGTATAAAATTACCTATGGTGGTTTAGCAATACTTTATATAATTGATGAGTCCTGGTTTTCTACTAAGAATAGGGAGAGTGTGTCTCGTTTCTGTGTGTGTGTAAACTACTGGCAAGCATCAGTACCAAACACCTGTTAGAAGTGCTAATAGGATCCTGTGATCTTTTCAGGCTCTGACAGCTCCCTGCTCCCCATCAGCTCCCGTTAATGGGTTCCAGATATTAGCAGATGTTGTTACTCATAATTGTCATCACATCCTTGGCTTAAATGTTGTTGCATTTGCTCCAGTTAGCCCTAAAGACTGTCTAATTTCTGTAAGATGCTTTCAGGAACAGTGAATTCTCCAAACTTTGGTGTCCCAGAAGTCCTTAGTGCATACCTGCTTTCTTGTATGGTCACTATGTAGCTTATTTAATAGCCTTGATCTCAGAAAACCTAAGGAACACAGTACCTTCTCTTTGCCTGGATATCTTATCTCTTTATTGTCTGTCTTTCAGCCAGTGCTTTGTTCATCTTTAAAATGTCACAGGTCTGTACCTTAAATATTATTCCACGAGATATCACATCAGTTCTTGCGTTTTAATCTTCTGGATTAAGTTTGCTATATTATTCTTTTTTTAAGAAATAAATTACCCAGGTAAAATCAAATTTGCCTTGTCTTCATTTCACTGTTCAATTGCATTTCCTTGATTTCTTTTGTTTGCATCTTGTATTATCAAGGTCATGCTTATGTGCTTGTAGTACCAAGATTGCTTTTCCTTCTCTCCCAAACTACTTCCTTTCCCCCTCCCTCTTGTAACGATTTTCAGCGTATCTGTCATTGTTGTGTGTGCCAATTATTTCAGCGTTGTGGGTGGAGGTTATCCAGATCCCCTTATTTCTTCATTGTAAATGATCTAATTTTGTTTCCACACTGTATGTGGTAATAACCATTATCCTATCCTCATTTTCAGTGTATCATTTTATTATCTTTCTTGAAACAGAAGGCAAAGTATTTACTTCGGTGTTTGTTCCTGCTTATTTTTTCCTAAATGTCCTCTTAAACGTCCATGTGTATGTAGTTGCATTTCTCTCCCTTTTCTGAAACCGCGATGTACAGTAACAGTGATCCCCCATTATTTCCTTTGCGTGGTTCAGCTCAAGTGGGCTCCCAGTTGGTTTTACTCTTCTCTTTGTACCTCATAACCTCTGAAACACGCTTTTCTTTGCTAAGCTTTTTTCCACTTTGTGGAGAAAAGGTTTCCTGCTTATTTTTAGCATTACAGGTCAGATTTTTATTCGTTCAGGTAGTCTGGAGGTCTCCTCCTCACCAAATTTTCTCTTTAGCTTGGAAAACAAACCTGACAAGTGGAAACAGCTTTCAGTTGGAGTGGAAATACCCTCTGAAATCTGTCCGCCTCATCAGCCCCATTAACAAATTCCAGTTGTTTCTTGAGCTTTGCCTTTCCCAAATTCCAGGCAGTTTGAGGTGTTCCTGAGAAATGATCAGAAATGGTCAGGACTGGCTTGCGTTTGCAAGCAGTGTCTCGCCAGCAACGTGAACTGACTCTGAGACAATATTCCTGTTGACCTGTGACGGACGTATTCCTGTTGACCAAAGGAATCCTTCAGCTATCATATCTGTGCTATTGCTACTGTTCATGGTTTCTCATTTTTTTGTTTTGTTTTTTTTTTAATTGAACATGTTGGTTTGGCAGGAGTTCATGCTTTTCATCAACAGTGATAACGTTCATTATTTCTTAAGCATTTCATTGGTATGCAGTGCTGCTTCTTTCCTTTGTTTTTATCCATCTTGAGTATCTCCAGCACTGGGTGCCCATGCTGAGACTGCCGCTGGTGTGTAGAGGTTAGATGTTGCCCGTGTGCTGCACCGCAGCCGGCTCTGCGTCCCGCAGTCAGCCTCATCCTCCTTGGCAGTAAAACGCAGCAAGTCGAGCTCTTAAACACGCTGATACTGTCAATTGCTCAGTCTTTCTACACTCATTGGTTTTGATGGATGGATGAATCCAGTGATGAAGATTTCTGTGTGTTAGTACTTCTCTTTATTTTTTCTCCTCCCCTATTGACTATCCTACCTGCCAATTTTAGCCTTTGTGTAAGTATTGGCTATCTCTCAAAGGTTATGTTTCTCTTAATCTACTTCTTGTATTTCATAATGTGGCAGTGGCTTGTCTTTTGCAAGACTAACGCGTTTTCTTTTGAATCTCATAATTGCCCGCTGTGGCAGGACACTCCAGTGCTAGCGTTGTCATCTTAACAGGGAAAATGATTCATCACGCAAGAGAAATGTATGGTTGAATTGTTTTTTGTGGTGTTTTTTTTTAAAAAAAAAAACAACCCAGAAAACCAACACAACTTTTCTGCAGGAGGCTATTACTTTAGGACCAAAGAGTGCGTGGGAGAGCCTGAAATTGCTGGAAACATGTTTATAGGGGAAACTCTGGCAAATTTTTAACTGCCATACAAGAAATGTGGCTGTCTAAAAACAAGCCGTACGATTCTTTTTCCAGACATGATCCCTTTACCTTTAATTGCAATTTTAGGATATGAGGTTTAGGAACGGAAAGACTCATAAAATGTCTAATCACACCAATAATTGACTCAGTTTTTTTTCTAATTCTCTCTGCACAGTAATGCACCCCCTTGAAAATGAGCATACTGTACATGCAGTTGTTAGTGGCTCCTCTCTTTATACGCGGAGTAATAGATGTTAATCGTGCTGTGAACCTGTGTAAGCTTTGAATGGCTAAAATTTACTTGTACATCTGAATCTGCTGTCTATGGTGATATATAATTACTGAGTCCTTCCTTCATTGAGTTGCCCACACCCTCCTCTGTGCTTGCTGTGTGTTTTGGCTTTGTTCTGTGTGTCTGTCTTTTTTTTTTTTCCCTTTTATCTTGCTTCTTTCCCCTCTTTGTTTTATTCTTCTTTTTTTTTTTATTTTTAATTTGTATATCTTTACTTAAGCTTTAAAAGGGGAACACATCATCAGGTCTGTTGGCTGTGGGTCTGTAGATCTGGGTGTGCAGAGTGTGGGATTTTTTTTGTTCGTTTTATTTTTCTGGATTAAAATGAGGAGAGATGGGCAGAGGGAAGCATTAGCAAGTCGTGATGTCTGTCAGGGTTTGATTACATTTGAAGTAGCTGGTTGTGATTTATGCTGTTTAGTTTTTGATGAGGAGGAAGAGGAAGTGGGGGACATCCTACCAACAACTGCTTGTAATGCTTTATGATTTTTCTTCGCTTCATGTGCGATAATATTGTTCAGGTTATTTTCTTTGTGAAAACCGTTGAGACTTCTGCCTAATATTGTCTGTGCTGGTGGACAATTCCAGGCTTGATTCTTCTCTGTAGACCTCTGTAGCCAAGTAGCCTCAGACATACTTTTGCTGCTGCTCTCTTAACAGGTGAGCGTGTTTTTAATATTAATACTGTCAGATACAGGGAAGGATGCTGAGCAATTCAGAAGGGGCAGGGTGAGGCAAGATCTCTGTTACTCTTTCTAGAGATCTAGAGAGATGTTACTGCAGTCTTGCCTTGACCGATGACTCATACCAGAAAGAGATTCTCAAAATGTCTGAACTCAGAAACAACTTACTTAGAGATAAAATTTTGTCTTCTCACTTGACACAGGACATTCTTCCTCTCTTTTGCAGTCATTGAACAGATGCAGCACCCGTTGCAGCACCTGTTGCATTTTACAGTACTCCCTACCTTGGCGCTAGGTTTCTCCTTTATGCACCCTAAGCGTGCTGCTCTGAGGGACCAGGATTTTGTAGGTTGCAGATGCATGCGGGCACATGTATACATATATGCAAATGGGACTTCCAAGTGGTTTTACACTAAATTTGGGGTTACGTTGCTTCAGAGCTGGCACGGCACGTTGCTCAGTGTTGGTGTCGGTCATTGCGCAGCTGATTTGCCCCGGGGAGAGGTGACTGCCTGCCGCAGTGCCAGGTTCGCCGGGCAGCTGAGTCCTCCCCGAGGAGGACCCCAGCAGCGCGAGGGGTTCCTCCATAGGCAGCTGCTGCGTGTGAGCTGGCTGGCTGTGGCTGCAACAGGGGAATAAGATATATTGGGGTGGTAACTTTGTAAAGAAGTCTGCTAAAGCTTGAAGATCTCCTTTTTTTTGTTTTTTGGTCCTCTATGCAGGAGGGATCTTGTTTGTTCCTATTCCTAAGGAACCTGGTTAACTTGTAAGCAGGTTATTTTTGAGATAACTTTATGTTGGAATCTAGAAACTATCATAGCCAAGTCCCACTTTGTCAAGAAAGGGAGCTTTCAGTCTTCGTTTGAGGAAGCGCAAATCTTACGGAGTGTTGAGTTCTGTTACTTGCCACTTGTCAGAAGAAGCGTTAGTGCCAGGTCTTTCAGCTCCCGATTTCGGGCTAGGGAGAACTCCAAGAAATAAGCATTTGAAATAAATCTTTTTTATGTTTTCTAATCCAGGGGTAGGTTTCGTTTTTATTCAAGATCCTTTTGGGGAGTGGAATGAAGTGTAAATTTTAAGTATCTTTTCTCTGTCTGTCCTTTTGATGCTCAGAGGGGGCTGGAATTGTGTGCGTTGTGAGAAATCCTGGACTAAGGGCATATGTTTCTAAGCATAAATACCACGAGAAACTTACTAGTTTGAGAAGTAAAAAAGCATCCTTTCGTCACACATCTAAGCACCTCTTTTAGCATAATAGGAGTCTCAAAACAGTTCCTATCATCAAGAGTTCAGGCTTTAAGTAGGCAAGAAAAGCAAAGCCAGGAAATATTTTAAGGAAATAAAGGTATTTTGTGGGCCCTCTGTTCTCCCCTCGTACCAATGTTCCCCTTACATTATGTCCTGCTTGTTGAAACATGCCCACTTTACACCTTTGTTCCCAAAGCTGTGAAATTACCACATTTGTGTTTGTTGACAAAGAGGAGCAAACTGGTTTAGTGTCATTTAAAGGCAATTCCTGGAGGAATTTGGAAAGCGACCCTTTGTGCCAGGGCTGCTAGGAGTTTGTGGTGTCACCTTTCGTGGTGCTCCCAGGAGATTGTCATTGCTTTGGAGAGACTGGGGCTGCTGTGTCCCGTATATCACAGAGCTGGAAGAGGCGCTCTCCTCTTGTATTCACTAGAAGATCATTGCAGCCAAGGGTTCACCTTGGGAAGGGCCTTGGTCAGTGCAAGGTTTTTCCAAGGGATTGGAAATTTGACTGTTTCATTAATGTGGGAAAATATTGAGTTTATTTTCATCGATACTCTTTACTGCTTTGTTTTGTATTTCACGAAAGGAATTACAAAATTGTAATGAGCTCAAAATTTTGGCATACGTTGAGAAGAACGAATAGAAGCCAAAAGGATACGGCCTCGTCTGTCTTAAAAGGAAACTTTAGGAATTTTGCACTGATAATTCAGATGTGTGGATTTGGTGTTAATATGCAGCCCCTCCTAACCATTCTGGGAATAATCCAGCAATGTCAGCAATGCCTAGAGCGAGGTATGCAGGTTTTTTTTAGGAGCCTGAAGTTGTGTTAATCTGTGGGGAGCTTAGAAAGGCAAACTCATAATTCTTCTTTATCAGTTACGTGTTTTGAAATTAGTTTGGAAATGTACCTGCCCATGCATACGACTGCGGGTTATTTTGCAGAATGGTACACACTTTGGTCCTTTCTGATACAGCTGCTTGCAATTCCAGCAGGATAAACAGAAAAGAGTTTTTAAAGGCTCTCTGCTTAATGCTCCACAGTAATTAAATCTTGGCTTTATTTGTAGAAGATACGATCAGCATGCATTGGAATAATTCACGCGACAAATTGACGAATAAGAGGCTTTGTTCATTTTTGTTGTGAATGTTCAAGTAAGCCAAACTGAAGTGAGCTTTACCAAGAGTTGTGTATGCAGGGACTGAGCTCCAGCAGTCCTCCTGGTAGAGGAGGCCTTGCATAGCTCCTGATGGGTAGTTATTATTTTTTTTAAATTTTTTTTACAACATCTTCAGCTCTGTTGCTAATGGGTGTGGCTTCGTTGTGAGTGTTTCAAAAGTTTGATGGTCTTTAAAGCCACTCTTGATGAAGCTTTGAAGTACGAGGAGAGGATTTCTGTGTTTGTTTAATAAAACTGGGAAGTTAACAGCCCTCAAAGTTGCAAAAGGAAACTGAAAATCAGACATCTCAGGGATGCAGTGTTAAGGGAAAAGAAAAATCCTAAATTAACAAACACAAGATGACCAAAAAACATTGCCCTGCTCCCCCTGAGGTTGGCTTTGTATTTAAGATCTGCTTCACAAATTACAAAAACTTGGATGTGGCAGATACTGTTGTATGATACATGGTTCATACAAACATTTATTTTAAACTGACACTACTTATAGCTGTTCTGTTCTAGGGGCTATCTCACGGAACAGATCCGCCTATCTAGTGGCTATGCCCACCAGACAACCTCACTGGTCTGTGAGGGACTTCGCTCTGCACCAGCCACCCCATATATTGAAAAGTATTTTTGCAACTGTAGGAGAAACTCCCCCACCATCCCCCAAGAGGAGGCTAATATTCCTTCCCTCCCCGTTCTCTGGAAACATCAGACCATTTCAAAAGCAAGTCCAGAGCACTCAGTGCATCAGTGGTTTATGCCAGCTGTGTTCGGTGCAGGTGAACTTGAAATACTGATTCTCCTGTACCTCTTCAATGTTTTGGGAAGCCAGCAGAACGCTTTGAGTAAGTTAATCCTTTGTGTAGCACGGTGCACAGTCTTGCTTATGGTGCCTAAGTTAGATCGTAAAGACACCCAAAGCAATGGAACATTTTAAAAAAAAAATAATATTGAAAAATGAAATGCCTTGCTTGGGGAGTTAGTTTATATTATTCCATAACATGAGGAGTAGTATCTACAACAGTACTATGGTAGCAACCTATAGAGGGAAGTGATGACTTGGTGGTATTAACTACAAAGATATTTATTTCTCAGACTTCAATTATATCATCTTTTTCTTTTTAAGATAGAGCTAAAGCATACGTGACAAATCAGTGATGCTTCTCTCAAAGGAAAATGTCTCTGGTAGTAACTAGTGTTTTAGATTTTAATAATGAATTAACTGATCTGGACCAATTTTCAGGTTTACAGTCTCCTAGGAGGCAAAACTGTCCTTAACACAGTACTATAATACTGTATACTTAACACAGTATTATAATACAAAATAACTTTGATACAGAGACTTACGTAGCATTTTGATACACATTAGTGGAGTTCATCTGGTGAAGAAGCAAGTCAGTAAAACCTGTGCTGGTCCTACTTCATGGGGTAGTCTAAAGCATTTTTTATCCCTATGGAATTCTAGTAAGTCAGCATATTTTTGGTTTTGTCATCTTTATGAATTTATTAAATATTTTTCTTTTCTAGCAAAACAAGTAAGAGAAATCAAAGTACTTGAATGATTTGCAAAAGTATTTTTTTAAACTGATGGAGTAATAATATTAATAGTTGTTCTTCGTGTGAAAGTAGCTCTGATGATTATGGGAAACATGATGCTCTAAAAGAAGGGATGACAGTATCATGTAATGTTTACTATAGCTCAAGTTATCCAAATGCTATTTAGGTATAGTTTTATTAAAATGCTGTTTTTCAAAAGACTTCCGTATCTGTGAGGATGCCTTGTTTTAAGAACTTGTTGGAATTGCCATGTTATGTTGAGTTGTATCAGAGCAAAGGGTGTAATAGTCTTGAGGTGAGTCCCTTTTCGGTCAGTGGGAGTTTCTCACTGATTTTTAGCCTGTCCCGCACCTCATGTAGGAGACGGTCTGTATTCAGGGCTGTGTCCCCCTTCCTCCTGGTGCCACAGCTTCCAGGCAAACTCCTGCAAAATTGTGCAGCAGGATCTAAAAACTTCATACCAAATCAAATCTTCCAACAGCGGATCTAGTTTAAACCCCTGATTTGCTAATGATCGAAACCAAACTCCCGACTCAAGAGGTTGGTGCCGAGTACGGGTTATTTCCACTCTAATCTCTTTACTGAGGAGTGGTACCTTGGAAGCAGTTATCTGCAAGCATTTTCTGGCGTGTTTTCAGGGATGGCTGGGTTCATTCCCACAGCTGGTACCTGGCTCCATCCTGGCTGTAGGGGAGCGGCTCCGTGTTGAAAAGCCACTGCGCACTCTCCACCTGCATCAAGGTGCTCCACACAATGTGTGTGTGATACAGACAGCCCAAGGTGTTGCTTTGGGTTTGAAAATTAGTAATGTGTTCTTGTACAGTGGAGGACTCGCTAATTGGCATTTTAAAATTATTGTCACTACCAATTCAGATAGCTTTTGCTTTTAAAGAAAAGAAATGTCCAGGTTTTCTGTAGACCAAATGCCCATCTCATGTTGACATTGACAACTGACGCCCATGCTCGGTGGTCTCAGATGCAGTCTACCACTGGACCATTTTGTATGGCTCTTGGCGTGGGTGTTGAGGATCAGGTTGCAAATTCAGTTTACTGTTTTGCTAGTTTGTTCTTTCCAATGTATATCCTGTCTATCAATAGCAATTGATTTTTTAAATGAGAAAAGGAAGGAGACAATGCAAAGAAGCTGTGATGTGTTCTCTGATGTCGGTTTTAATGCGATAGACCTGATTTCATCAGTGGAGACAGAAAACAGCAAGATACTTCGTCCAAATTGTTGTTTAATGTAATCCTTCTCTCTTCACTTCTCCCCACCTCCCTCCAATGCACGTATCCTCTCTGGGTGCTGCAAGAACAAACTGATTTCCTGTGATTGCAGGTGTGCTTTAGAACCTGTAATTTGCCTTAATGGAAGGTAATGCTGACCACTTGATAGCAATGAAGTAGATAAAATCAGTTGCCTGCTTACTCATCAAAGGAGTTAATCATTAAATCAAATACTCCTCCTTTGGAGAAACAAAACGAGAGATGTGAATTCTGTCAAGAGACTAGCAAAGAAAAATACTTGAGGTATAAATCCTATGTTAAGAAAATCTTGAAAGATACATAGTACAGTTACTTGCGATCCACAACTGCTCTCTCTTGACCGTGTTTTAAAGGGGCTGGAGGGAGCTGCATCCTCCTGAGCCACCTTGCAGGGTGACAGATGCTTTTCAACCAGGAGGTGTCTAGTGACAGGGGAAAAAACTTGCAAAGCACTTATTCGAGGATTACTTTTGAGATGCAAGTGTGTTTATGTTAAAATGTAAATATCTTAGCTATTTAAGTGTAGGAAAGCTGCACAAGTGACTTGCAACAGTTGATTAATTCCTGATTGCTCTAGTATAATTTTACACTTTATTTCCTTACGGGGTGCCAGAACATTGAGCAATTTGGCAGAAGAGTGAAAACCTGTATTTTTGATTGGATGGTGCCTCTAAGGTTGCTTCAGATCTGTTTCCTTGCAAACTGAATGCATCCTCAAACGATGCCTAAAGAAATACATAACATTTAGTGAAAACTTCAGGGTAAGCTACTGGAATTTTATTTTCCTCTGTATTCTAGCCTGTTTTCTCATTGCTACCTCATACGACTCCTTTAATTCTGGTGTCCTGCAATATAATTTGGTAGTGTATGCTTCCCTTAGAAGGATTTTAATTTATGTTGAAAATAGAAAAAGCGTATTTCGTGCTGTAAATACATCCAGTAGAGGAACAGAATAACATGTCCAGCATTGCAGGTTTGTTACTTGCAGGCAGATGTTGCTGCAGGCTCCATTATGTTAGCAAGTCTGTAGCACTTGGTTGAAGGAAATAGCTGAGTCTTCCTGTTTATAGAGACAGCAGGCAAAACATTTCTACTAAATAAAACTTACACTGAAAACATAAATTTTGTCAGTTGCTCGGTGTCCTGTGAGCTCCTGTGATTATAAACTTATTGATAAATAAATCAGTGTTACAGTTTTCAAAAAGCTTTGGAAGACAAACAATTTAAATTCTTTTGGGGATAGGAGAAGGAAGAATGTGGGAGTTTTGAGGCTTGTGTACTGGACTGAGTACTTCAATTGTCAGATGTGACCTGTGGTATACATGATTTTAAAAAAAGCACTTAGCTAAGGTTTGGACATCTTTTATGTCTCAAGACTATCTTGAGATCAAGTCTCACTTACTTCAAAAATTTGGAATACCAAAAAAACCCGTAGACTGTAAATACAGTGATGCTCTATTATGTCCATAATTGAAAAGCTGTGTAGCCATGTGCAGTTACAGTTCTGTGATGCTCCATTGGGCTTTGTGGAGTGCTTTAAACATTGTACAAGCTGATACGAGAAAACGTATTTACAGTCCATTTCATAGGGAGTGCATAATTCAAATCAAAGTTACATGTTCACGTGTCCTGTAGGTTAGAACTTTGTGTTAAGAAAAGAAACATGCACACACATACAAAAAAATAATCCCCAAGGGTTGGATTTTAAAAAAGCTATGTGTAAAGGTGTTTGTCAAGTTTTTATGTAAAAATCTTGTAGAATTGTGCTCATACCAGTCTTGATCGTGTAAACTTGCACATAAGCAGCTAGTTACATGAAGCCTACTGACTTATGGATGGGGAATACCCTCTTGTATAAAGAAAAATACAAGTGCTGCCATAGTTCTGTATTTCAGAAAAGAGATGTGTGTGTGGGAAATAGTTTTTATTATTTTAGTTTACTTCCTATGCAAATATATATAGATTATTCTTTATCCCAAGTCCTCAGGAGCTTAGAACAGTCAGTACTGTTGCATCTTCTGCTAGTGAAGAAGTTGCTCTTAATTGTAGTCCCGTCACCCCTGGTATCTTATTCACTTAGATCATGGACTTACATTCTTCTCAGCGAACAGATGGATATACTCTTCACTTGAGGGTTGATGAAATTCCTTTTAAAGTCATGACTTCAGTATGTTTTGGATTGATCTCTTGTTTTCCAGCTGTTATTACTTGAAGATGACTAGGTAGATCTGGAGTACAGAATCTTGTGGCGAAGTAAGGATACAGCGAGCTTGATCGTACACTGTTGTAACCATCCCACCTCCTAGGGCTGGTGGTTTTGCAGTGTATGAAAATGCCTCTTACGTAACACGATACCATCAAATTCCTGCCGCTTCTGACCTTTAGTAGGTCTCTGAAGCTTTGGTAAGGTGGATTCTTGGAAAATACAACTGTGTTTCTTAAAGCCACTAAGGACCACCTCCATTTTTCTTGTTCTCCCCCATAGCACGGTGTGTCCTTGTCTTACACCACAGCTGTGTAATCTGTCAATTCAGTTAGACCTCTACCACTCATACCAAAGTTTCCCCTCTCTCTTTCTCCCTCTAATTAGCCTTTTTGTTCTTTGCTTTGACCTTTAGCTGTCATAACAGGATTGATGATCCAGAGAGAGAAATTATTTTTCCTGACCTATAGAAAGTTTTTTCTGGCAATATCAACACACATTTCTGTAGTCAAAAGTTGACCCTGGTCTTGACCTGTGAAAGAGCTACCGATTAAAATGGTGGGTTGCTGCTTGTTTCTTTCTGTCCTTTGGTTTTTCTCCAGAGAGTCTGGCAAAGGTATCAGTTCAGTCAGTGTTTTGTGACGTTATTATTCCTACATGAAGAATAAATTGGAAATCAATAGCTAATTTTGTGTCAATAGTGTTATTCAGACTTTCAAGTAAGCATGACTTCTAGTTTGGCAGATTTCATTTGTTGACTTAGTTGAAAAGTCTCTTTTGACCTCTGTGTGTGAACCAAGCTGGTTCCTTCTAATGACACTTTTTTTAACAAACAATTCATGGAAATAGTGTGGCTTGTTCTTCCCATTTTATATTCATCAAGTTTTAAAGTCAAGCTGAAATATAATACTGAAAAAACTATGAAAAAAACAAGAGTGGTAAGCAAGAGTTTCCATGTTTGTCTTTTAAAAAAAAATAAACATATAGGTATATCTTTTATGTTCTTTCAACAGCGTAGGTCATAAGCCCTGCCTGAGGATTTCACAACTGTTCAATCCTATATTTGTAAACAAACCATGATGTTTATTATCATGACCCATTTTACTGAGACTACAAAATCTGCTGTCAGCTAAAGGAATGACAGATATAAAACTGTCTCTACAGATTCCCTTTAAACCACAGCAGTAGTCTGTGCCATCAGAAGGGTGACTAATTTATGTACAGTACAGCTGTTAGATGTAGTGTGTCAAAACTGTGTGTCTGTAAATGACCTTTTGCTAAGGTCAGACTCTGAAGTGTTGTAATAGTATAAGGTCTGACACCTACATCACATTTGCATGTACTGGATAATATTTGAATCAGAGGTGGTGTGTTCATGCGGCATGGTCACAAGTGGAGATGGTCACCCCACCCCTCAGGTGGAAGATTTGGGTTCTGCTGGCACATGCAGAAGTCTGAAAGCCAAAAGGGGTTCCTAGCTGTCTAAATTAAACCAGACTAGTGCCTGTGGGTTTTCTTCCTGATTTATGTGCCGTACCAAGATGCGTGGTTGTCTGAGCCACCTTCTGGGATGCGTTTCCCATCCCTATCCGCTGCCAACAGAGCAGCCTTCTGTGCGCAAGGACTGCGTTGTCCCAGCGCGCTGCTTAGCCGGTCACCCGCTGTATGAGCCCTCGGTGCATCCACAAGTCTTGTGCTGGACATCCTCAGTAAGAATTGGTTCTGTGTGAAGGATTGCCCTTTTTGTTGGTGATGTTTTCGTAAAGGCTTTTTTACTTCCTCAGCGTTTTAAAGTGGGTACTAAATGAGAAACTCTCTGGTCTCTTAGTGGACTCTCAAATGCTGTTGTGGTTTTTTTACACTTGATTTAGTTTATTTTTTTTACTACTTTTAAACATAGTAAAAATAGTCAACACTACAGCAATACATTAGTGGAAACAGCCAACATTTGGAGACGTTTTGCTATGCAAGAATAACATTTAATTTTTTTTAAAGACTACGCAACTCTTAAGCAGTGTAATATTTCTAGAAGTAGATACTTTATTTTGAAAGTGCTTTGCTAGAAAACACTTTTGCAGTTGGTCTCTCCCCCACTGTTTCCCCACTTCTGCATGGCAATAGCAACATTTTTCGTTGTTGGCATGAGCTAAATGATTAGACAGCAGTTACTTAACTATAGCTAGTCCATAGCCATAGCTTTGGTATGACTAAGACTATCAGTTAGTCATCTTTATTAAGAATCAAACTTCTGCTGATCACTTTCAGAAAATAAAAATGCTTCGTGTTTGACATCTCAGTATGATTTACCTGTAGCTTTAAAATTTTCCTTTATGCAAAGTTTCTGTGGTGGAAGCTGTGTAGGTTCTTGACCAGAGACGAAACTGTGATTATCTCCACAAAGATACAGATTGCACCTGAGGAAGATGCTGCTGTTCAGACTCTTCTCAGGGGCAGAGTTGCACATTTGCATCGACCACCATGTAGGATACGTGGTTTGGGCTGTAGTCTGGAACATATGCTCAAAATAAAATTTGCAGGAGAAACCTTTTTTGGCTGTGTTTTAGATTTAATACACTTTCATCTTGTTTGCTGGCTGTTTCCGTGTTGCATTTGATGGGTAGACAGGAAAGCAGCTGCAAGCAGTCTGCTGTGCAGGTGCTCCAGGCAGGCAGCGGAAGGCATGCTACAGCTGTGGTTTGGTGTTATGCTCGGTGAAATACCAGCCTTAAACATTGCCACCCTTCCTACTCTCCACATCAGCCTGCTGCCACCTCCGTCGTGTTGGTGCAGCTGCGTCTTCGGGTCTGTGACAAACTGGAGTAAGCAAGTCATTTTTCTGATGCAGCAGAAAAACCACCAGGCACAAACAGGCATTCAGGTGGTTATTCCCAAAATATGTATTGTTTGCATTCAGAAGGCCTTTTATTGTTTGTGTGGATTTTTTTTCAAGCTAGGTGATGTGGTTTTGGGAAAAAAATTCCCCTATTCAAATCCCTTTGCTGGGATGGTTGACTGAATGGACATGGGTATGTTTTAGTTCTGGAGGACAGCCTCAGGACAGCTTTTAAGAGGTGATGTACACCTATTGTTTCTCATGTTTTCTGCAAGCTAGCTCTGAGATAAGCACCTGTAGGGTGAAGAAGCTCAGTTTTGAGTCTGGGGGCAGGAGCGGGCATGGTAAGGGAACGGCCTCCAGCCCCACAGCGTGCGCTCTGCCACGTCCTGCCCTGACGCTGCTCTCTTGGGGACTTCACTCTCTTCTGTATCTGTTCTTGTTTCACTCAGTTTTCTGGCAATGAAAGGTGATTTACAAGCATAGCTGTTTCACAATCATCTTAAGTCATCCACAGACAGAGCTGCTGTTGACGGGCATGGTTCCCACTGCTCTTTCAGAGGGTGCTGCCACCTCCTTGCTGCTGCAACACAGTTCATTGTGCCATACGCCACACGACTGGCCTGGTGAGTTTTCCTGTGCTGACGGACCAGTTTTCGTGCTGTTCAGTCTCCCAGTGTGCTTCCCTGTGCAGCCCTGCGGTTGTGCCAGTGGCAGGAACAGGATGAAGCTGGGAAGGATGCAGGAGAAGGGCAGGGATGCTTATTTTAGCAGTAGCTCTGCTGTATGACAACTGTAAGTGACCTTAATCATAGCCAAAGATTGTGCCTTCTGTCACTCTTGGTATTAATGCTTCAGAGAATGGGACTGTAGTAGGTTTTGTTAGAATGCCAGCACATGGAGTGGAGCGAGCCAGAGGCTGGTGCATCCCACAGGTGTTAATGGGAGCGCTGCATCCTGTGAGGCCGTCCTTGTTCTTCAGAACTTGGTAACCTCTGTACACCTCGTGGGTCCTGCTGGAACAGGCCTGATGCTATGAGTGTCCTTAACTGAAGAGTGTATTTTAAAAATGTGCCTAATTATTTTTGTCTTATCTGATGAGATGGTTTTGATCTGTTGTGCTAGTTAAGTGGCTGCAGATAAAACATTGTTTTAAAAGCAGTCTGTTGATTTCAGAAAGGAGTTTTTTTTCCCCGTAAAGAAGAAGGAATAAAAGGCTTCGAGTCTTTAGGAACTGGATAGTTATTAAAGAAATCATTGTTATTCTCTCTTTTCCATGGGGTAACGGTAACACTGGAACAGAGATGCATGCAGCTGCTGAAAGGTGACAGTGTTTGGCCGTGAGGTTAATTGCCAACTGAAACGTTGCTGCAGTTTCTTTTCGGAAAGAAGAAAGCACAATAATTGAAGGATTGCTTGCCAGTGGAAACACGATTAGTTTTATACATACGAAGAAATAGAATTAACTAGTGCTGCCCTCTTGCAGCTCAATAGCAAGAGTCATTAAACTAGTTGCAGTATAGTTATCACTTTGTGTTGTTTAGGTACAGTTACAGCTACAGGTTTTCTGAAGGAAAGGTCGGTAGGGAGAGTCTCCGATATTCCTTTGAAAGGGTAGATGAGGGAATTGCCTCATGCAGCAACTCTTGGATCTGCAGTCTCCTAAACTTGGAGATAAAGACGCCCTTTTTCCAGGGAAACAAGCTTAGACTTTTTCCAAATTCCATGTAACTGCAGGTATTTTTTTGATAGCAGGATCACTTATTTGCTAAGGAAACTCACTAAATAATGTTCCTCTTTGGTTTTTAATTATTAAAGGCATCCTGGGGACAAGGTGTCTGTTCCACAGTCTCTGTAGTTGGGGGTGCAATGACTTTGGTGGGGGCAGCCCCTGTTTCTTTGGCTGGGTCTGGGTCACTGAAAAGCAACGGTTGGGGTGTGGGGTATGGGACCCACTTCTTCATGTGGAAGTGATGACTCCAAAGAGTTCATGCCTTCCTATGGCTCTTCTTAAAAGCTGGAGGAACCATTTGCTCCCACCTCTGAAAAAATATGGGTTGGAGTGCCTTTTTGGTGTGTGAAAATGTGAAGGGTCTAAAATGACTCATTTTGTACATTCATAATCTGGCTGCTGCTGTGGTCGTTGAGACATCCGCTGGTCTTACATAATCTGTATGTGGGGGACAAACACACAGAATACATTCTGTTCTTGTATAACATACATGGCTGTATTTCTGATCTTTAACTTGCTTTATTATTTTAGATTGAAGAATTGAAGAGGGTTGGGTTTTGTTTTTTGCTTTTAGTCCACCTCCCCGCCCCCATGGTGTGACATCGTACTTTGCACCACTAGTATTCTGAGGGTTTTTTCTTCTAGGCAAAGCTTACTCACCATTTGTGCCTACCTAATATACTTACGAGTACCTTCTCATCACCCACCTTTCTTGTTAAATAACAGCAGGGAAGAGAAGCCCAAGATGATGTTAAGGCCTGAAAAGGTTAGAGGTAAACAGATGTCGAAGACAGCAAGATTGCTTAGAAGGACAGATATGGGCCAGACCTAGAAATGTGAAAAATCCTGATGAGGAATTAAGGCTTTCAACATGTAATGAGTGGATTGAGACTTCCTCTGCCATTTTCAGGGTGAGCTGTCTACAGTGGGCCATCTGAAGTCTTACTTCAAGTGTTACTGTTCAGAGGTTCCTTCTTGAAATTGTTCTAACACTTGCTTTGGTTCCTTCTGCCTCGCCTGTCTGCTCTTGATTCAGTAGGCATTAAGCTCTATTTAAAGTACTGCCCTAGTACAACTTTCTTTTTTTTCCTATGCTGAGGAAATCCTTTCTTTTTAGAGCTAAAAATTAGGGTCACAGATACCTGGAAAGTAGCAGTATTTTGTATCCTTTTAGTTCAGTAGGGGATCCTATTTTTTTTTTTTATACAAAGCGTTTTGTTCTAAAAGTGAGACATTCTAAAAAAAATGTTAGTTTGAACTACATTGGATGCTTCTTGCCAGTTGTATGTAATCTGTCATCATTTGGAGCACTGATGGCCACTTTAAAATGGCAAATCAAGTCTCTTTCTGCTCTCTGTGCCAGTCTTTGCCAGCACGTGCAATGCCTGTTTGGCCTCATGGAGGATTTTTGCCAGCAATTTCTTTCATGGCTTCATAGTTGTGTTAGGAAGGATGTTGGCTTTGAGGAGATACCAAACTGGATGTCTGTGCATGTTAAATAATTCCATGTGTCCAGCCCACCCAAGATAAGACTCAGTGTTTCATCCTGCCATGAAGATCGTTTAATTTAACGATGTGATGCAACATAGTGGTTGGGACAAGTTGGAGGCATGGGTTCTTGGTCAATCCCAGCATCACGGCTGCACGTTGAGGCCCTTGACTTCATTAGGGCACTTTCCTTAATTGTGAGCCCTTGCCTTTTACGCTTCATCATCTTCCACGATTCAGCTTCTTAGTCCCTTCCTTTTATTAATCATGGTAGTTGTCTGGCTGGCTTCATACTGCAGAGCTGTGTTCAGCTGACTGCCTTTCTCTTTTTTTGGTGGGTTTTTTTGGTGGGTTGGGTTTTTTTGTGGTTTTTTTTTTAAGTCACTGCAGAGGTTGATTGCTCCAATGTGTCAGGAGCTGCTGGAAAAGGACGGTACTGCTGTAATGATGCAGATTGATATTTCTGGGGAAAACACACAAACCCCATTGTGTGTTTTAGCTATATGTGCTGTTGGGAATCTTATCAACCATTCGTGAGGGTGGAAAAAAAGTGCTGCCCCTCCTTGTTTTCTGAATGGAGACGTGGACTTCCCCTGCGGTGGTTTTTTTGGTTTTGTTACTCTCCCACCGTTATCTGGACATCAAAACGTTAATCCAGAGTTACTTAATACGCTTATAAAGCTTGAAAATGTTAAACTATTTCAAGTACGATAGAGCAAAGAGGCAAAATATATGCGGGACACATTCACAAATAGCTTTGTTTTGACATTTATCTTGGTGTAGTGATTCTGCCAGTTGGCCTCAGGCACGGCTACCAAAAGAATGAACACATGTTGCATTCATTAGTTCTCATCTGGCTGTGCTTCGTCTCGCAAGCCAGACGAAATCACGGTCAGGCTAAACGGATTGTAATGCGTTTGTAATACGAGTTCCCTTCTGCCGAGCACGGCGACGGCTTTGCAAAACCGCTGCTTTCACGCCGCGGTGTTTGCTCTGTTTTGATATAATGGGTACGAGTATATTGCCAGTGACGTCATTGCTTCTTCGTCTCGAAAGATGTCATATGAAAAGCATTCAAATATGATACTGACCAACCACCCACCCCCTTCCTCTCCCTCCATGTGAACTTCTCGTGTCGTGTCGTGCTGTGGCTGACGTTGGATCTGCGGTGGTTGTGACACAGACGAACACGCTTTGGAGCAGCGATGGTTTAGCTGAACCGACCGACCCTAAACCCCCTTTTCGTTACCCGTTTGCGGTGGTTCTGTGCGCTGGCACCGGGGGCAGAGCGATTGCTCTCGGCTTTTTGCCGTTCGGTTTTAAAACGGGCCGTAAGTACCTGGCGGTGCAGCGCGATCGGAAGGCGGGTGGCGGGCTGCCCGTGCCACAGCCC
>VWZZ01004976.1:1426555-1470611 GCA_013399095.1 Psophia crepitans | reverse complement strand
CGTGCCACAGCCCGGCTCCCGCGCGTGCAGCGGGGAGGGCCGCAGGACCCTGCCTGCGTGTAGGCAGCGGCCGGTGTCCCGCGCCGGGGCAGGTCGGGGAGCTCTGCCGCCCGTCGGCGGGGGCGCGTCAGCCCCGTAACGCTGTGGGGATCGGGGGGCAGCCGCCTCGCTGCGCTGCCTGCNCTCGCCCTGAGCCTCGCCAGGGGCCGGCTTGGCGTCGCTTGGCAGCGTGGGTGAGAGGAATGGAAGACAGCTTGCCCTGCCTGGCCGCAGCCTGCGACCCCTCGGCGCTCGTCAACTTCTGCACGGGTAAAGTACCGCCGCCGGCCCCGCGCGGGGAGGGCCCGCCGCGCCCCGCCGCCGTGTGGGGGCTCTCTGGAAATGACCTCCGGCGCTTTCCTTCAGCCGTTCCCTTCCCTGCGGGGGGAGAAGGGAATCTGTGAAGTAAATACGGGGGCAAATATTTATCTGTGCGATCTGATTTAACTCTGCGCCCTCATTAGCAGCCGGCAAGGTGTGTGCTTTACTCAAGGGCTGAGGTGGCTCGCTGTGGGGCAGCATCCTAACCTTGAGAAAATTAAAAAAAACCCAGAAAAACTGTGAAATAAAAACTCTTAATATATGTGGATAGCAGGGAAGATGGCAGGAAGATAATGACGAAGTTAATACTTGCTGGACAGAAGGCTCCTGGCGTGGTGGCTCCAGCGGTGTGGGCTCTCACGCCGCCTCGGCAGCGAGGGTCCTGCCGGCCGTCCCAGCGTGGCCCTTCACCTGGGAGGGGGAAGTGCTTTATGGAAGAGACCCTTTGCAGCCCTCGGGAAAGAGCTGCTTCTGCCTGTCCAGTCTTTCCTTTTGACCTCTCCGTTGGATGCTTTATGCAGGAGAAGTAGGAGGAAGCCCCCGCGGGAGGCACGGGCTGCCGGCCGGCCTCTCAGGCAGGAGGCAGTAAAGGCTCGTTCACAGCGGGTAGTTCATAACTCTGCTGCCGCAGATAGCGCGTTGCTGTGCTACTTGTGTGCGTAAGGCAGGTATTTGCCCTTCAGAACTTCAGTTTTCCCCACCCCACTCCCCCACTTCATTTTTACGAGTGTCGTAGTAAAAATGAAGCATTTCAACGCGTATTTCCTTTCTTTAAACAGCTCTTGAGTGTGTACCGGGTGATTAAGTGCAGCCTTCTAACTGTATTAACCAAAAGTATGAGTTAAGTCTTAAAAAGACCAACCAACCAACCAAATAACCCCCTTCAGTAAATCAGATCAGAGAGAAAACGTGTAGCTCTTGCGTATGGGGGTAAAAGTGCGTTATTGCCCCTGAAACTAGCGTCACTGAGCAGCTCTTCTTTGTTTGCTGATTCATGCCGCGAGGGTTTGATACGGATACAGCATCTTGCATAGGAAAATTTACACTTCTGGCCAAAAATGTGATGGTCAACGGTAAAGTTTGTTTTCAAAAAAGAAAAAGGAAAAAGTAGGGGCAAGTATTTAAATACAGACAGAAACGTATGCATTAGTGGGAGAAGGGAATGACCTTGCTGCAGTGTAATTTCTTAAAGTGGGCAATGCACTGTACTTTATCTGCTTCAGAATTCAAAGCATTTGGTTTAGAATTCAAGATGTTGCAATGCTCAGGGAAGAGGGAGGGTGAATTAGAAATTTTAGAATTACAAGTGCTTCATACAATCGGCTCGCAAGGATTTTTATGGCAGAAAAGAAAGGCTGATGTTTAACTGTTTATTTTCAGAATAAAAGAACAGCAATTTGTAGGGATTTTAACTTGCAACTTTGTTACTGATGAGTAAAGGTTTATGCCAAGACATTTCCATTGACTTTAAAGGCTTTTAGCAAGTTTCTTTGATCGTCTGTAAAAAATACAGCAGTGTCTCAAATGAGCTTGAGGCATATCTTGAATTTCAGAAGTGAGTGTGATATGATGGACTTGCCTTTGAGATTTGTGTAGAAATCCAGCAAAATAATGTGCAAGAAATACATTCTTTTCTCAGCATATATGTTCTGTATGTTCTGCTTTTTTTTTCATCTTAGAAAATATTTTTGACTAAAATTTTGATACTAGACCAAGGATTTTGCTGAATAAGAGTTAAAGCACTTGTGGTTAAAAGAAAATGTGACTTTGCATACTTTTAGCAGTGTAATATATTCTGCTGATTTAAAACTTGATTCCCACTTACATCGTTAAACCTAATGTACCTTTATATAAAGCTTTGAGGAATGTGTGTTGGCTGGCAAGTAAACTTATAGTGATAAGGAACTGCTATGATGGAGAATTAACAAGTCCTTTGTTCAAATGAAATTTCTAACCTCATCCTTGAGAGCTCCTTACCTTGAGGGCTTTTAGCAACTTTACAGTGGTAGCAAGTAGGAAAAAGCCTGAGATTAAGCTGTAGAAAGAATTTAAATGTTTTTATTTTGCAATACGTGCTCATTCTTGTTTTATTTGAAGGAGATTAAGGCTTTGTACTAACAGTAGGGTATTTCAGGTGAGGTTTTGGGGGATAGTTTAATTTTAACTTTTTTTTTCTTTTTTTTTTTTTTTTTAAATATCCTGTAGTGATATTCTTTTCTGTAGGAACTTCTCTACCTTACCTTGAATTGTGATTGTTTTGTGCGCAGGTATCATAGTACATATGTCCAATTACTCATTTCTTGACAAAGCTAAAAATAAATTCGTAATTCAGCAGTGAAGAACTTGCACTCCCTTTTAACGTATGGAGCATTGCTGCTGATGGGCAGCTTAATCAGATTTTTAAAAAAGCTTCTTTGGTGTCAGTAGGGACTACTTGTTTTCTACTTGTATTTAATTAGAGTTTTATAACTAAAGCTAAGGGAAGGCCTTATATCATAACATGTCCCTTCAGGAAGATCTTAGCTATCAAACTAGATCTGGGCTACAATTTAGCTTAGATGATACAGATCAGGACAGAAATTTTGAGTTTGACCAAGGGATATATTTACCTGCAAACAAAACATTAGTTTTGCATCCTTCCTGATTAAATATTTGCCTCCAATGACACTTAGCATTGTAAACAGTATTTATAAGTGGAAAAAACCCAACACCAATGTCCCCAGATTTGTAAACTTTATTGCTTTCAGACTCTTAAATGGATTTGGATACATTCACCTTTAACGTTAAGACTAGTAGAAAGTTTGCTGCGGTGTTGTTTCACAGTGAGGATTTGCCGGTTGCTGGAGGCATTGGTGGTAAAGGCGGCAGTGTTGCGGTGGCTCTGCAGGGTTTCCACAGGAGTGAGACAGAGTCCTCCTTGGTCTTGGTGTCACCGTGCCTTGGAGGGCACCTTGCCTGGCAGAGACTTTACCCACCACGTTGCTGGCAGGGGGTGATGGTGGCTGGCCTATGGTGCTGCTCCTACTGCCTTGTTTCCCTGACGGGATGCTGGTGGAGAAGTAGTACTTACTTTGAATTAAGATCTAACATACAGAACTTTAAGTATTTAGATGTTATGAATAGATTTTTTTTCTTTCTAGTCCCTGTTACGTAGGCAAAAATAAACAAATTTGACATGGAAGTCGCACTTTTGGCTTGATATTTTTCCCTAAAATGGTTAGGAACTGGATGGGGACCAGTTAAATAAACCAAGTATCAGCCTATTTCAGGGGGATTACATCTCCCTAAGTAGTGTTTTTCTTATAGTCTCAAACTGCTACAACTACAACATTTGTGTTGGTGCAGTGAAGCCTTTTTAAAATGAGACAACTTCTGCTGTAATTGCATTGAAAACTTTTGAGCTAGCCTTATTCTCGGTGCCGCCAATAATAGTGATGATAAATGTAAAACTCCATATCACTATCTTAATTTAAAAAAAATAATCTGAATCCTCTTAGTTGATTCACCTAAAATGTTACAATATTCAGTGTTTGATTAAAAATTTAACTTACTGTAGGTTTTAGTATATTTGACACATGATTTGACTATGTGAGTGTCAGTGCTGTCATAGCTAGGTTTAAAACTACTTGACAATTACTCCAAACAAATAATTTAAGGTAATCAACCCACATTACCATTGCAGTCTCCCAAAAGTATCACACTTGGAGCAAGCGCTCCTCCCTTCAGTTGATAGGTTTTTACGAAGAAGGGGAGAATTCCCACCAGCCTGCCTTATAAACATAGTCTGGCTTACCTACCACAAGAATTCCAGCTGGCAAGACTGGGGAAGGCTTTTGATGTGCCGTGAGCGCTGCTGTGGGTCCAAATCCAGTGTTCAGTGAGCAGCCGTTTGTACTGGGGGATGAGGGTCGGACTTGCTGAATGGCTCAAGACTCATTTAAGTGTTTTTGCTATTGGGAAGTTATGTTAGTTGAGGAGGGTTTTAAGAATTAAAAGCTCTAGTAGGATGGTATTGTCCACAGTTCTGGGCTAGAACTGTTAGAATTTCTCTGAACTTGCTTTTCTCTTTTTTAGAAAAAAACCTAGTTGATTGTAGCTCGCTTGAAGAACTGCAGTGAGTTTCCTGGGTGGAGGAGGCAGTGTTTTAATTCCCAGAAATAATGAAATGCAACCCAGCTGTTCCACAAGAGCTGCGGGTCCTTCTCCCCAAGGTTATGGTGGCTCAAATGCTTTAAGCTGTATTTTGGGAAAATTCTCCGCTTCCCATTGATTTCCCAACAAAAGGGTAAACTGGTCCCTACCAGGAGGAACAGCAATCGCCAAGAAATGAATGCAAGGGTTGCATTTTTGTAGACATGGCCATTCATGCTTGTAATTGAGGAGTTTAAACGCCTGGAAATGGGGCTTTCTGAATGTAGGGGTTGGATGTATGCTGCTTTGCTAACGGTTCCATACTTTGTAGAAGGAGATGATGACAGCCACCACTCTTTACTGGCTTAACTGTCCGCATCCGTTCACTGTCTTCAGCCAGGATCCCTGTCTTATCTCTAGAGGTGAAATTCTGTCTCATAGTTTGTGAAAATACCATTGCTGCCTCTTATGCTGCCGTAAGCCTAGTAGAATTTGCAGAATGTATACTTGCCTGACGTGCCTGGTCTGACCTGGCTGCATGCAGGAGGGACTGATGTGGTGGCATTGCACAGAGCCGTGGAGATCCCTCTGTCAGGGCAAATGTGGTGTTTCACTCTGCACGTCACTGACTATAGCTGCGCTGTAAATGTTTGCATGTACACAACTCATTAAAAATCTTTCAATCTTTGTCTTGATCGATAAACAAAAAAGGTATATCTGGTATATACTTGGGTAAATATCTGCAGTATTACTCTATAGCTTGTGTCTAAATATCTGCAGTATTGCACTGTAGTAGCAGCACCATGAGGATGGAACATAAAATTACAACTATCGTAACGGTCCGTAGGGGTTTCCATCTCACACTGTTTAAAAGATTAATCCTTACCCTGACTCAGTGGAAAAATCTCATTTCTTTAACTTGATAGTTAACTTTCAAAAATGTGGTTACATTTTTTGGTAATGTTTCTTCTACTTTGCCTGTTTGGGTCTCTATCTCGCTTCTGACGGTTCTAGGAGTATATATTAGTCATCAAAAGGAGGTTGAGAAGATAAAGATGACTTGTGCAGGGGTAACGGTTAGCGTTTTCTTTGCAGTTGCAGAAAGTAATTGCAAGGTGAAGCGACTGCAAGCCACGCTACAAGTTACTGAAGTATTGAAACGGGTGAAATATCAAAGGTACAGTTGACGCAGCAAACTTGTCATTAAAGGTCAGATAAAAAGGTTCAGACTGCACACACTTTCTCAGTACTGAGTCTTTGCTTTCAAATGTTGAGTAATGCCCAGATTAAGCAAGCTAAGAAAGCACCTTTGTAAACGCTCCATCACACCCCTGCTTCACACAGATAAGTAAATTAATCAGGAAGGCAGCAGCGGAAACTTCCCTTTTGCAGCATGCAAAACTAAAGTAGTGCTTCAACCTGCTTATTCTGCAGTGAGACAGAGCGGCTCCGAGAGTAGAACTTGCAAAGAAACAGAAAAACTACTGGGCATGCAGAACCTGCCCTGCAAGTGGGGAAGGAGGAATGACCAGATGTGGCAGTCATTAGTCACAGTTGTTTATTGTGTGATGAGAAGATGCTCTGATGTATCATAAAAACAGAGTTTAGGTACCATGTCTTCTGCCTTTGCTCTTCTCTCATAGCACCTTTTTTTGTTCTTCATATGCCATGAGAAATCCCACAGCCAGATTTCTGGCACCTATGCAGTGCATCAAAAGGAGCGTTCCCTTCAACGAAAAGCTGATTGAATCGTAGAATCATTAAGGTTGGAAGAGACCTCAAGGATCATCTAGTCCAACCATCCCCCCACCACCTATTACCCACTAAACCATGTCCTTCAGTACCACATCCAACCTTTCTTTACGCACCCTCAGGGACGGTGACTCCACCACCTCCCTGGGCAACCCGTTCCAATGCCCGACCACCCTTTCAGAGAAGAAATTCCTCCTAATCTCCAACCTAAACCTCCCCTGGCGCAACTTGCAGCCGTTCCCCCTTGTCCTGTCACTAGTTATCTGCGAGAAGAGGCCGACCCCCAGCTCACCACAACTTCCTTTCAGGTAGTTGTAGAGGGCAATAAGGTCTCCCCTGAGCCTCCTCTTCTCCAGACTAAACAGTCCCAGTTCCCTCAGCCGCTCCTCATAAGACCTGTGCTCCAGCCCCTTCACCAGTTTCGTTGCCCTTCTCTGGACACGCTCCAGGGCCTCAATGTCTTTCTTGTGGTGAGGGGCCCAAAACTGGACACAGTGCTCGAGGTGCAGCCTCACCAGGGCTGAGTACAGGGGGACAATCACCTCCCTGTTCCTGCTGGCTACACTATTCCTGATACAGGCCAGGATGCCGTTGGCCTTCTTGGCCACCTGGGCACACTGCCGGCTCATGTCCAGGCGAGCGTCAACCAACACCCCCAGGTCCTTTTCCTCTACACAGCTTTCCAGCCACCCCGCTCCCAGCCTGTAGCTCTGCCTGGGGTTGTTGTGGCCAAAGTGCAGGACCTGGCACTTTGCCACATTGAACCTCAGAGTTGAGTTGGTCCTTCAAGTTTTTGCATGCTGCTGCCACTAGCTTTTACGTATTTGCTCGATGGCTTAAGTGAGCAATAAGGTGTTTTTGGGGTTGCTTTTTTAAGACAATAAAGGGGCAAAATTTGGAGCTGGGAGTGGCTTTTGATTCCTGAGTGGTTTGCACTGATCATGTACTGTTTCTCTGTCGGGGTTACATTGCGTGGCTGGTGGTGAAGGGGCCTTCTGGGCTGTTGGGTAGGAGTCTGGCAAGCGCAACACTGTGCTGCTGGCTCCAGCTCCTTCCGCAGCAGAGCAGTGACTCTGCAGGGGCAGGGTCACTTGTCCTCTCCACCTGTGGGTTGACACCAGGAGGTCTTGCCCAGCTTTCAGAGATGTACAGGATGCATTTTGTATAGCACCCTCATACGAGGCCTTTTTGCCAGGCAGGTGGCAAAGGATGGTCACACCTAGTTAGAGTGTGGGTTTGCACACCAGCTGCAGAGGGCTGAGTGAAGGCGGAAACTTAGAGCGTGTTGACACAGTAGGTTAGTGTATGTGGATTAGTAGGTTAAACAGCCTGGCCTGTACTCTTGAGTAAGAGCGTGTGCTTGAGTAGTTACTACATGGAAGCTGTGATGCTGTTAACTCCTCTTGGGCTCGCTCCCTGGTAGCTTGTGGCTGTACCCGCGGTCGTAGCCCAAAGAACATGCTTATACTAACTTAGTTTTAATTCTTTCCTGCTAATGCTAAAAATAAAACAAAATGCTTAAAGTAGGATTATTGAAAAGGTTAGAAGATGCTGAAAGAGTATAAAACAATTTTGTTCTTATTGATGTTTTCTGTTGTGGCAGGGGGAATCCTTTTCACTCATGAAGGATCCTGTTATTTTGGCTGGCAGTATTATGCAAAATAACACGCTCCTGGATGGTTCTTTTATACGTATAAATAGCTGAATTAGCATGGCTAATGCTCAGTAAGTGTGTGTGGAATTAATCAATCTTAAAACATACGCATTACAGGAATGAACTGGATAATTCTGTGGTTTAAGATGATAGCGGCTTTCTGAATAAGTATTTTTTGGCTTTAGATTGTTCCTCCCAAAGATATCAAAGAAAGTAATAGAAATCTCTGGGATTTTTAAAAAGGGAATTGCGAACACTGGAGACCTAACAACATATACCTTTTCCCAGTGCATTTTTCACTTCATTAGTTTGAAGTGTGTTAGTGTGAAGCCCCAGACTGCCTGTCGGTGGGTTGCGAGGAGGTTGTGCCTAGCATCGCTGTTCCTGGCGTGCTGCAGAAGGGTGGGAGCGACACCCTGCGCGCTGCGGGGAGGGGCTGCGAGGGAGCCGTGGCAGGCAGAGCAGCAGCAGAGCGGCTGCCTCCTGGCATCAGTGCTACTGCACGGTTGCAGCAAAACGTTCATCTTCTTTAATTTGTGTACTTTAGCACATAAAGACTCCCATTTCTCAGGAGACTTCGCTTGGTGTCCGTTCTTGATCAATTAATCCATTGATTTTGGGGGAGAAGGAAGAAAATAAGCAAGAATGCAGCTTATTCCTGGTTCATGGCACTGCTGTTACTTAGTCACAAGCAGATTGAATTCTTGTTTCCCCTCTCCAGTATTTGTGGGCCTTGCTGATGGCTAACACCGGATGCATCCCTTACTATTGGTAGGGATGTTTACCGAACAGCTGTTACTTTGTAGCAAATAGTGGGAAACCTGAAGAGTTTTTTTTTTTTTCCACTTCAGAGGCTCCATTTATGGGAAGAACAGATTAGAAGTAATCTGTTTATGTTACAAAATGCGATGTATTTAAACAACTTTGATAGTAATATGGCCTCTTTTGTGTTTACAAAATTGGGCAAATGTTCCACATAAGAAATATATGTGTTTTCCTGAAGGATCCCTTGAGAAGGAAGGAAAAGGTATCCCTGTGAAAAGGCAGTGTTTTTCCCATGCAGGCAAATTCCGTGCTGGTTTTGTATGATTTATCAGTAGCGATTATGACACTTCCATTTTCTGTGGGGCTCATACATAAAATGTGTTCAAGGTGAAATTTTAGAAGGTCTTAGCCTGCCTTCGGTGTCCAGAATATTCTGCCCGGTGATTGATTCCTTTTCTCTGAGAAGTTGTAGCATCACATAACACAACACTGTTTTCATGCATTTGTCTCTGCTTGCAGGTGAACGGATCCTCAAGCCTACTTTGTGGCTTAGCCTAAATAAAGATGAGACCTAATTCCTCCCTTTCCAGTGGAGTTTTGTGTTTTAGGCATAGAAGTGCCAGGATTAGCAACTGAAATTATCGTTGAAGCTGGCTTCATTTTTATGTATTTATTTCTGTGGAAGCAGCCTAACTATAACTTTTAAAACTAAGTATAGTCACGCATGTAGAAGTCTGCCATGTTGTTCAAGACTTCTTTCTCTTCATGAATTAAATTAGTTTAATTTCACAGTTACCTCATTTGTTTGTAGGAAACTTTTTGTTGGTAGTGTCCTTACTACGGAAAGTGTGGCAACACGTGGTGGTAGATCTGCAGTCTGAGTTGTTTAGGAGAGTTTATTTCTTTGTAAAATAACAAATGTTGATAGTAAATATTTCTACAGCTGTTCAGATGTTGCAGAATGGCAGGACTGATGACCAGACAGTTGGTCTCCTGTCAGGCAGCAGCAGCCACAGCGGCAGGAAAGGTGTGAGCAATGCTTTCCACCCACATCTTGTTTATAGGTGTTAACTTCAAAGCTTCGCTGGGGCCGTTTAACTGCTAACATAATAAAACAAAAGGAGCTTAACTAAAGAACTAGTAAATTTTTTTAAATTGTATTTGTGCTCGCTTCTCCTTTTTGGGGATGGCTGTTGACTTACACCTGTAGAGATATTTCTTCTTGATGTCTGCTCTGAAATGTTTTCTGTGACACACAATGTACAAATATTCCCTTTATTTCTCAATACGTGTTCCTCTGTAGTAACCGAAATGGAGATTGTGACTAATATCTGATGAGTAGCTGCAGATACTACCTTACAGGTTGGCTGTGTGGGAGTCATTCAGCTTGTGCTTTATCCTTGAAACCATGCAGATAGCTTAGTAGTGTCTATATTGAGACTAGTCTGTACAAAGATGTTTTAATTCTTTTCTGCGCAAAAAAAAATTACAAACCAAACTGCTGTTGATTTGGTTCCGCCTGGAGTAAGCGTTAGCTGTTGTAGAGGTGTTCCTCCAGTACCAAAGCTGCAAGCAGTTGCGGCAGTTGTGGAGACATCTTGTTGGAGGTAAACAAAAGTGGGATTTTGAGTGCTGCTGTTGGAAGTGTCATTTCGGATCTACCTTCTAGTTCAAGAGATTTAGTTTCACGCTCTGAAGAAGCAATGAGCTTTTAAAAATAGTGAAAGCAAACCTTATGTCTGTTCTTCCCTACAAGATACAGGAGAGGTTTTAGGACTGCGAGATGGTATCCCCTGCCACAGCAGTGGGTGTAACTTTTTCAGCACAGAGCTGGGATAAGGGTGCCTTCTGCAGGAGATGCTGCCCACTGGCATGGAGTGTGACGGGCATGCAAACAAAACTGGTCACCCTGGCCCAATTGCAGCAGTGCCTCAGCCGTGGTGGGTGGTCACGGGAGAAAATGTTGGAATTAATACTCTCTCCAGAAGGCTTGTCTGTTAATAGAGCTTATTTTTTTACAAGGGAGGGGAGTGTATTGTCATCCTTAGCTTTTGGGTGAGAAAGTACAAAGAATGACAGTAACTTTTCAAGGTCACTTTAGCTTGTCAGAAAGAAAGTTGGCATTTTACTGAATGGAATCTGATACCGAGAGATAATAAAGCAGTGGCGATGTAGAGCTGTAAGTGGAAGGAATTCCTATACCTGAAATACCAGAAAACTAAGATAAGGCAGTGAGTTTCGAAGTCTGTTTCCAAACAGATTTTACCTTTATCTGAAATCACTGTGTGCTGTGACTTGGAGAGATAAGAGCTGTCAAATACCCCGCTGTGTACACCACCGGAGTGCCTCTCCCCTCCTCTGGTGTAAGCATGTTTCTGCTGAGCATGTAAACCCGCCAGGTCCCACTCTTCCCAGCAGAGCTGGAAGGGAAGGCTTCCCCTGTGGGGGAGAGGAATGTTTTGGGAGAGAGAGCTCCAAGTGCCCAAGGGGACGCCAGCACCACGAAACCAAATTGCAGTGCGTCAGTGGCCTGTGGGGAACCGCCAGCCTCCCTGGGAGGGGACGCAGGGCTCTCTCTGTCTCATGGGAAGAGTGTGGCATCTTGTCCTGCTGTCTAAGGCACCCACGAGAGGTTTGCTGTGAATTTGGGGGAGTGCTAATGAACAGGGGTGTCTGCACTTTAAGGCTGAATTTTGGGCTTGAGCAGCTTTCCCTTAAGAATGAAGATGAAGATGAGCGAGGACAGCATGTACTGTGCTCTGTGTTTTGATATCAGTATCGGGAAATGAATCTCTTCAGCATGGCAGTGTCCTAATACTGGTATTTTTATATGCGTGTCCATCATTCCAATAGGAGGCTATTCCTGTTGCGTAAACATCATACTAAATCTACAAGATACTGTCCTATTGCCTATGCAACAGAAGCAGTTGCTGACAGCGGCGTGACCTGTACGGCCCAGATTCGTATGTGGACAGTATGGACAAAATGTATTTCTTTGGGAAAGAAAAATTAATAAAATAAGCCAGGACTATTCTTCCTGACTTGGTGGAGTTTTGCATAGTGACATTTATGACAGAGCAGCTTAGAATAGCACAGAAAGAGATCAAAGAAACATAGTTTGCACAGTGGTATTTTTGATGTTACAAATTAAATAGTTATTTATGAGTCCTGGGGGAAGGAAAAAAGAGTAGCACAGTGAAGCAGCTAGTACAACAAATTTCAGAAATGTTCCAACACTTGTATTTACAGAGATAATGTTTAACTTGATCGCTAGATAACAGAAGCTGGAGATTATTCATGTTTCAGGATTTGAGATGAGTAAAATTTTGCAGACAAACGTTGCGTGGTACAAAATAAATTGTATCCATAACAGAAAAGGGTATGTTGCTTTGCCTGATGTTATCGCACTTAATGATTTCAGCGCTTTTCTGTTTTGCTGCTGAAATTATACCCTAGAATTGGTGAGAATACATTAAGCCTAAAGACGAGAAACAGCATTCCTCTGGGGCAAAAATGTACTTGTTCAAAGCACACCACAAACAAAAACTCAAGATGATTTTGTTGCCTGAATAAGCAATAAATATTGAAGATGTGGGAAGGTTTCCATAAGTTTCAGGTTAAAAGTGTGTTGGTACTACTGAGTTCAAATGTTTTGCAGCAGAGGACATGCACTGCAGTGATGTGAAATGTCAAAATTTCCTTGTGCTGTTGCAATCTAAAGAATGATTTGCAAACGATTTTATTTGCATGTTGCTGGAAAAAATGTACTGGAAATATATTTTGGAAAGATAGTGCAGAAAATCAGTGGTAACCTGTATGAATTGGGACTTAAACTCTGGAAAAAAAGAGATACCCTAAATATACAGACACTTCTCTGAGCAGGAATTGGCATTGTCACTTTGACAAGAGCGGTTACAGAATAATTGTTCCCAGGGGGAGGAAGGGGCGCAGAAAGAGGTGAAGAACGAGATTGCTGACAGTGTGCTTTTTATTTTTTTTTTCTTTTTTCTTTTTTTCCCCTCCTATTCACTCCTGCCCATCCTTTTCCATTTACAAGCCTTCACAGCAACTTCCTTGCCTGTCAGATAACTGGTGGGTAGCTGTCTGTGTAAATGATTTTGCAAAATACTCCAGGAAAAACAGTGTTTGATCCCTCGTTTCTCTATGACTTTTGCTTGATTTTGTGATGTTCTGCATCCTCGTACTTCAGTCCGAGGCTGAATATGGTTATTGATATCATTCATTGTGTTGAGTGGATCAGTGACAGATGCTGCTGTGTTTTGTAGATTTATGCAGTCATGAAATATGATTAAAGTGTTATGAGTGGGAAATCAAAGAATAAACATAAAAGCCAGAACTGGAGTAGTCCTTCAAGCTTGTATTTAATCTTCTGGCTCATACAGGTATTAAGATGCAGGCTTTAATTACTTGATCACGGTCTCCCCTAAGTCAGTACTTGGAAAAGATGATTCGGCCTCAAAAACAGTTGCTCAGTATTTTGAGTTGCCTTCATTTTCTATGTCGTTTCTGTGATGAGGCTTTTAGTTTTCTTTTGTGAAGAAACACATGAATTTCACCACTAACTTTTTGCTACAGCACTCATGGTAGTGCCGCAGTAGTGCACAAGCGTTAAGTAACCTTTATGCGGTGTGGGATGATGCTTGCATTTAGCAGATGAAGAGTGAAGTTAAAAAGAGATTAAGGTCAAAAGCATCTGCTAATTACCCAATTTTCTAATTAAGTAATTGCCCAATTTGAAACTTGAGAAGCTTGATTGTCAAAGTACATGGGTAGGACAGCCCTGTACAATTCAGAAGCCTGACTGCTGCTGGTATGAGGTAACCTGTGAGAGCTCAGCACTTTTCCACACTGATGTCTGATGTTTCAGGTTAGGCAGAACACTGCAGGTTCTTCCTCTGTCCGGCCTTGGGGAAGTGAGAGACGTGCTTTCTTGCTTTCGGTATCCTGCTTTTGCCACGCTGGAGCCCCACGTAGTGTCTGGCTTTGCCTTCAACCTGCAAAGCTGGGGCCTGTTGAGTTTCTCCATGGAGCAGCAGGGGTGCCATCTGCTCGTGGTGCAGGGGGCGAGCGGTGGCAGAGCCCTTGGTGAAGAGGAAGACCTCAGATTTGGTCCCTCTTCAGCATGAGAAATTGTTTTCTTGTAAAGTTGTGGCTGGATCAGTTTGGGCATGGAGGAGGATACGGGACAGGAACTCCAGGCACTGAAATTTTTAGTCAACGTAGTTTCATATCAAGTAAAGTTATTAATTTGTAACTTTTAAATTAGTGTTTTATCATGGAAGTGTTCATAAACATATAATAATGCCAACACTTCCAGTACAACATGAAATACTTCCGACAAAGGAGTACTAACATATGTGTGCTAAAGTGTTATTTTTAATGCATGTGTAACTTAGAGTAGAGCAGTTCGTTGCAGCCGTCTCTTTGGTCGCTATGTGAACTTCCAAGCGTAGGTGTTAGCTAACTGGAAAAGATGCTCTCTGCCCCTTTCTTTCTCTTGCTGTCACATGAAAATAGGGTGGCATCAGATAATAAAATGAGGCTGGGGTGACTGGGATTGCTGCTGAACAAGTTACGCAGGATATCCTAAGCAGGTGCCTGTAGCCACCATGAATTCTGTCCGTGGTTTGAAGAGGTTGCTCATCTATTTAGCAGGAGCACCATTTTGGAAGGTAGGGGCATGTCCTGCTGGTTGAAGGCCAAGCATTTACAAGTACTGAACTTTAGAACAGTATCAGGAGCATCAAGAGCTGGGCAATGCTAGGGGAAGAAAAATACTTTAAAACCGTAAGGCTTTTTAAGTAGTGGGTGGTGAAAATCTTGTGAATGGTTTTACTATTGAGCTGCTTCTTAATGGCGGTGGAGGTGATACAGAGTATGCAGCTAGGAAAGGATACGTGAGAGCGCCAGCACAATTACCTGCCTCTTCCATGTCATTATATGGATACCAGTGTCAAATACGGGAACTGTGTGTAAGTGTTGGCTTTGTTTTGTTTTCTCAGTCTATGTATCAAAACTAGTATCAGCAAGTATAAAGTGTGATCTGTTTCTTCTTAAAACTTGGGTGCCAAATAAATAATACAGTTACTGGAAACTCAGGCAAGTGGAACACTTGTGTTGGTCAAATACAGCATGGGTGAAGTTGTGCCCTGTGATGTATTTCTAGATTATCTATGTTAAAAATAATACGAGTATTTACAGCAGCAGATGCACAGGATTATTACAAAAATATTTTTGTCATAACTGCTGTAACTGATTACTACAAAGTTATTTTTTCAGGATGTTTTTATATTGTCTTTTAATCTTTCTCCTTCTCTTGCTTTTTCATGTCAGGAAAAAAAAAAGATATGAAAGCTTATGTGCACGAATTTGTTTAGCATATACAAATAGAGCTACTAATTATTAGGGATTAAGTGGTAGATTATTTTATGTGTCAGACCAACCCTTTAAAATGAGATTGCCTGAAAACACAGGTGATGTTGATGGTCTTTATAATGGTGCAGTAGTATGCTCACAGAAATGAACTAACTTGCTTCAAATAAACCATAAAGCAGTTCACAAATAGCACACATCAGTAGCAGCTATTGCATCGCAGAATTTTAATGTGCTACAGTAAAATACTCTCATGGATCGTCTACAGACAAAACAGTGTGGTGGTATAATGAATGTATAGTATAATGTTGTATTTAATTGAAAGTCCTAAGGAAGCTTTGTCTAATGTAGTTGTATATTTTTGTTCTTTTTTTTTAAAAAAGTTTAATGCAATACTATAAGATTTAAATTTATAGTTTACCCCCCCCCCTTTATTTTAAATTGAGTTTTGGGGTGTATGATTATCTATACAGATATATACAGATCTGTATAGATCTATTCCAGATAGGCCAGTTTGTGTTTATTGAAGTAATGCATAAATTAACAGCATAAATTATATTCCTTTCAGAGTTTTGACTAGAGGTTTTTAGACATAGTCTAGATTTTCAGACTGGAGTGAGGGTTGGTGGGATTTTTTTGTTTTTTGTTTCTTTGGGTTTTTTTGAGGGGGGAGGGGGTGGGTTGTGTTTTGTTTTGGTTGTTTTATGGCCAAGTTTTGTATCCATCACTTAACATGGTAGATTGCACTGGTGTATTTTAAAGCAAATAATAAGCAATCCTTTTCCATGGTTTATGATTAAAAATGCAGATGAGCCATTGGGATGATCACTTTTGTTGTTTAAGGCGCTATCCACTAGGCATTGCACTCTCTGCAGTGGTCTGATTCTGCAGTAGGTTTTGTGCAAGAAACTACTTGCTGTGAACTTGTGTTCAAAATGGTTTGTGAAAGGCCAGCAGAGAATAATACATCTTTTTTTTATTAACTAGCTCATAGGGGACTGAAATAAGATGGAACTCTGAAATGTTGAACAATCTCATGAGCTGTACAAGGAAGGCAGTCGTGTCAACATGATGGTCCTTGTGCAGCATCAACCCTGAGCAAATGAGTAACATGTGACAACGTGTTCTTCCTGAAAACCTGATGAGGTGTCTGTGGAAGAGAAACATGTAAGGTTTAGCTAATGTTGGAAGTGCTGATATGCCGCATGAGAGAGCTGTGAGCTGGGGACCACTGTCTGCAGTAAAGAATCATAGAATCACTACGGTTGGAAAGGACCTCTGAGATCATCAAATCCAACCGTCAACCTAACACCACCGTGTCTACTAGACCATGTCCTGGACTGCCGCATCTATGCGTTTTTTGAAGATCTCCAGGGACGATGACTCAACCACCTGTCTGGGGAGCCTGTTCCAATGCCTTACTACTCTTCCTAATATCCAATCTGAACCTGCCCTGACACAATTTGAGGCCATTCCCTCTCTTCCTGTCGCTAGCCACTTGGGAGAAGAGACCGACACCCTCCTCACTATAACCTCCTTTCATGTAGTTGTAGAGTTGTAGGACTTATCTGTACCCATCACTAAACATCTGCA
Source organism: Psophia crepitans (assembly GCA_013399095.1). Classification (NCBI taxonomy): domain Eukaryota; kingdom Metazoa; phylum Chordata; class Aves; order Gruiformes; family Psophiidae; genus Psophia; species Psophia crepitans. The sequence continues at coordinate 1,453,963 of VWZZ01004976.1, read as the reverse complement.
TTATTGTTCTAGAAGAAAGTAAAGGACGAGTTTGTACATCTGTCTCCAGTAATAAATGTGAGATCAAGCAGTGCATTCCTTTAAATTGTGAATGGAAAAAATGGGAGATTAGGGAAAGAGAATGAAAAAGTAGCAAAGGACGTCAAAGATATGTGGGGTAATTGAGAGTGTTAAAGGCCAGAGTCCTGCATTTGCAGGAGAGGAGAACTTGGCTAGAACTTCCCACTCCATTTCCATGCCATCAGGTCTAGCTTCTAAGGGCACATTAGAACCTAATAGAGTATCGGTTGCCGGGGGTGTGAGCAGGAAGGAGATTTTTTTTTTTTTAATCTTCTACATTCATGTTATGTGTGTTAATTCCTGTTCTCATGTTCCTTCTGTGAATCATGTCCTGAGGTAATCTCTGTGTGTGCTGGCATTTGGAAGAGATGAAGGAGACACTGTGGGCAAAAGTGTGGAGTCTAATTCTACTGTTTGTTTTTTTCTTTAATTTAGAGAACTGTGTATCAGAGCTATGGAACAGAATTCCTGATGTTTGCACCTTTTATAAGCTAGTCTTAAGATAAATGAGCTGCAGAAAACTGCAGAGAGTTTTCTTTCACTTAACATGGTAGGAAAACCAAATTTGTCAGTTATCTCTCTCTGGAAATATAAACCTCATTCAGGGCCAGATTATTCACTGCTCTTCAGAATAAAAATTACAAACTGTGCAAATACATACCTTCCTGCAGACATGGGCACATTGTAGTTCTAGTGAGAAGGTGTCCTTTTGGGCCAGTTATCTCCTGAAATTGTGAGCCAGATCTTTATACCAGTCCCAGTAATTTCCATTGCTTTTCTGTAATAAGAGTCATACCACTCTGGGGAAAACACAGAAAACTGTGTGGGTGCCTTGGCAGGCAAGGGATTAAAAATATCTGTGGTTTGTGTGGCTTTATTGGAGAAAATGTAGGATTTTCCACCCTGTGGTTTTAAATTTCCATGTGCTGGAGTTTGTAGAATTTGTTTTTCTGAAATGTTGCTTATTTCTTAAATTAAGCCCTTATGTTAAAGGCAGAGCTGGCAGGAATTGTCTCAGAGAAATGATAATGGATGCTCTGGAATTGTTGAGGGGCCCCAGAATACACAGTTCAGTAGTAAGATATATTTTTTTTCAAATGTAGTCAGTTCAAATTTCTCCTAGGCAGTGAGTGATGAAGAGTGATACTTTTCAGATGCTGTTATCCTCACGTGCCTGGTTGGTGACATGTGAGGAGTGATACGTGGGACGGGGGGTTTGTGAAGTACCATCCGTCACTATGTAGTGGATACCCCTTTGAAAGTTCCTGGCCAAGGTCTGAGGGGCAGTTTGAGCTGCTGGAGTGGTTTGATGCACGTGACTGTGAGGAGTCCCACACAGTGTAACACAACGCTGTTCGTTGGCTGTGAAAACCTTCATTTTTAGGATGATCCCGACATATCATGAGTACTGAATACAAGCATCCTGTATACATCCCTGCTTACTCCAAAAATGGGAAGAATTGATGTTTTAACAACTAAAATTAAAAATCAAACTAGTGAACTATGATAACATAACAAGACATCTTATTTTGAAAGTTATGTTACTGATATGTTTAGACTTAGCATGTCTTTGCTATCATTTGAGTACCAATACTCTTATCTTAAACCACTTTTCAAGACTGAAGGACCTTAGACCCCCATCTTTGTGCATGTCTCCTCACTGCTACCAGTGGGTACCGCAGATGGTGCTTTTTTTGCAGTGGATCTTGTTGCCAGTGGCTACCTTGAGGGCATAGGTCATGAACAGCTTGAGGAATGTGACCAACACGTCAGAAAGGATGCTATGTTGTTATAATAAAAATAACCAGATGACTAAAAAGGTCTTAAAATTAATTAAGTGAATGAATCAATAGTCAAATGCACTTACAAATTTCATGCTATATTCTGTCATCTGTTTTCTCACTTTAAATATATAAATCTGCCTCTGGTTTAGTAGATTAAGAATGGCTCATGGAAGGCCTGGATAGATGTCTGAGACAGCGCAAGGGAAAGGCCAGATGTTTAGGAGTGGGAGAAAAGGAAGTGAGAAGGTGGATTGCTCATAAGAGGAGGTTCAGAACTGACTGACTTTGTACCTGCATAAGAGCTCTTTCCCCGCTGAAGGGGGAAAGGCATGCACTTGAAGGAAAGTTTGTGTTTAACTTCTTTTGAAGTAGTTCTTTAGATGACAAGAATGCATTTTTAACGAAAAAGAAATCTGGAAGAGATTTTGAAAACTTCTATTGCAAAAAAAAAAAGTATAGTTTTGCATTGTGTGGATTTGTCAAAATGATCTCAGGGATTGCAGTTGTGTTTACTTTCAAGGCATCTTCTTTTAAGCTAATCCCTAGTTGACTTACTTTTCAAGACACTGCCAAGAAGGGCATGTTGGAGTTCAGTTGAATATTTGTTGTCATGGGTGAGGTATTTGAGTTGGGAATCATTCATTTTAATTCTATAATAGTTGCCAGTGTAATGTATGATTGTCATCACTTGAAACAGATGCTGCTTCTGTAGAGTGATAAAAGAATAATAAAATGTCTTCCCAGTGTGCTACTGTGTTCTTTGATCAACTAAAACATTCTTGATTTCCTGGTGATGATCTTGCTGTTCAGCTTCTCCTTTCTGTCACTCTCATGTGTCCCCTTGGCAATTCAAAGCAACCGCTGGTGGTTTGAAACCTCTTCTCCCATTGCGCGCACATAGCCCTATTACTTTGCCTATTTTTGGATGAGCTAAATGACTTAACATTCTTGGTTTCCTACTCGTGCACCATTTATACAGCGATGTCCTCTGACAAGCCCTTGGGATGAAGCTGGGTTTGAGGGTCCTTCTGCCTCTCCATACCCTGTCTAGGTGCTAAACCTTCCATAGCACAGAGATCATGGAGCCGAACAATGGCTAACTCATCTACTATCTCATTCAGTGTGCTGAGGAGATCAAAGCATTGCAGCTCACCTTTGCAGGGCAGAAAGATTTGCTTTCCTGTTCCCCTCTGAGTTTTCTAATTAGTGACATAACTGTGGCTTTGAGGGTACAGGAACCATCTAATTTGTCACTTTATTGGGGTGCTGGGGTTTGGCAGAAGCGGTCTAGTCAGTGTTTGGTGGGGAGAAAAAAAGATGCTGGTGTCAGGCAGCCGGCGCCCTGGCAGAGCGCTTGCATCTGTGCTCATCGGAGAGACCAAACAACAGTGGAGCCTTTCCTGGTTTGGTAATTACTATTATTTGGACTCCACACAGGGCAGACAGTAAAGTCTGGCTTCTAAAATGATGATTTGACATAGCTGCTTACTCCTTTTACAAATGTTTTATAGTAATCTGCTGTGTATTTATACTGCCTGGGAATTTATCCATATTTTAGCTATTATAAAACCTTTTAATAATTCATTAATTGCACATTTGGCAGACAAAAAAAACAACTTTCTTGTTTTTTTCCTTTTTTTTTTTTTTTTTCCCCCTTAAAAGAGATCTCAAACTTCTCTCTTCTGTTTGGACTGCTGCTCAGTGTAAGCTGAGTTATAAAGGTTATAATATTTTGAAAATAATGGTCATTGTTTTCTACAGTGTTTAATTTGTCTGGTCCACTGCACATATTTAAAGGCTTATATTGTAAGGATAGCAAAAGTATGAATTATATGGTGGTACTTGGAGTCCATTTACTTCCCTAAAGTAAAAGCTATTCTGCATGAATTAATGTAAATTAATTCCTTTTTATATGCTGGACAGGTACGTGTGCTTGTAGGAATTTCTATTAGCTCCATAAAAGAGACAGGGTTTTACATTTTGAACATGGCGGTTTTAATAAAAGAACCTTACACAGCCCTTCCTAACCTGGGGCAGCTGTCACTGGTCTGGATTTGTAACGTACTTTGAGAGAGCATTGGATATGCTGGACTGTAGAGTTGTTAAAATAACTTTTCTGCATACAGGAGGTGCAGTTGTGGCTGATGATATTAAAGGCATTTTGTTTGGAGTTGTCCTGATCCGTTGTCTCCAGATCTCAGTCTGATTACTTCCCGTATTAATTCTCCTACAGTTCTTTTTATTTATGAGCCTGAATAAATACAGTATTAACCATGAAGTGATACACTTCTGCTCTTGGTTTAACCGCATAGTGAGTTAAATCAATATGCGAAACTGTTGTCTTGTAGGAGTTGTTTAATCAATGTAATCTTAGCTATTCCTTTCAGTTTAATAATAATTGTGAATACATTTCACTACTAATATTAGTTTGTTTTATTAATTCCTTGTAGGGATTTTATTAGTGTTGTGAAAGTATTCTTGCGATTCTTTATTTTGGTTGGTTCAATTCTTGCTCCTTCAGTAGTGAGTATGATGTTTCAACTTAATGGAAGTTGGCGTTAAACTCCTTAATTTCTTTCCTATTTAATTCCTTGGAGGGGTTTGGCCTAGTGTTTTTTTCTTACGTTTATTTTAGAAGTGCCCTTATGCAAGTAGTTAAAAGATCATGGCTTTTACAATTGTGACTTATATTAACTCTTTTTTTTTTTTCTTGGTATATCTTCATAAGATTAGTGAACTAAAGTTTAGATGGTATAATATTCATGGTAATAATAGCCAGCTATTACCCTTACGTGTAAATTTGCTGTTTGTATATATTTCATAGAATATGGACTCATACTGTCACGTTTACAAAATTTACCTGTATAACACAAACAGTGTTAGAAGTTCCTGAGTTTTTAGTAAGCCTAAATCAGGATGGATAAGGAATTCAGTACCTTGTGATTGAGCAACATACTCTTTTACGGGTCTTTTTTACTGGTTGGCCTGTGATTTATTGGAACAGCCAAATACAAAAATCTGTTATGTGTTATTTTGACTTGGCAGAAATAAGGCAAAGAACTGTCAAAGGCAAAGAGTATGCAGAAGCTGTAATTTCCTTTTTACCACTGAAGAATAGATTTGGCTGGATTATGCTTTCAATGCTAATCTATCTCTGTGTGGCCAAACAGATTTTTGGAACTTCTTTGTAGCATATTTATTTTCTGTTAACTTCAGGCCAAATGTTATACTGTCATATATTTTTTTGGCACATGCAGGGTGGTGATGTGAAAAAATTTAAAGAGAAGGAATTGGAGTTAAGAACTCTGATCTAGACCATGTGAATAGAGATTGCCACTTGATGCAATTAGTTCATAACTAGCAGTATTTTTATGTTCAGCTGTGGATTATTTTTTTTAAAGAAACTTTACATCTTGCTTTAAAAGGAAGTATCGTATTTAAAATTCTTCAACAGTTCCAAAAGAATATATTGTGAATTTTTAGCACAGTTTTATGTGTTTTTAATTAATTCGATTGGCTATTTAAATAAGCTTAATTTCAGTCTTCCTTCTACTGGTAAGCATGCTTTTCTTTCAACGCTATTTTAACAGAAAGCAAATTGCCTCTTTCGGTGATAATAAGGCCACACTTCTTAAGCCTTCTATCTTAGCTAATAATTAGTAATGTTTCTGTCTTGAAGCATTAATTTGATACATTTAACATGATATTTCTTCTTTGCCTGAACATGTTTGTTTGAACATCTTCAGTATTTCAAAATGATAGGACAGACATACTCACACTGTACATGCTTCTTTCAGTGGCTTTTGGTTTAGAACAAACGAGTCAAACACCTCTCTCTTCTCTGTTTTCCTGCTGTACAGATGACAGCATCTCAGCTGCGAGCACATCTGATGTCCAGGACCGTCTTTCAGCCCTGGAGCTGAGAGTACAGCAACAAGAAGATGAAATCACTGTGCTAAAAGCAGCGTTGGCTGATGTGCTAAGGCGTCTTGCTATCTCTGAAGACCATGTAGCTTCTGTGAGAAAATCAGCACCAAGTAAAGGTAAGCCCATATTTTGTAAATTCTTTCTAGATTCAGAATGTTATCACTCAGGATGTTCTCCATTAATCACTACTTCTTTTTTCCCTTTTCTCTCTCATATGGAAAGGCAGGTATATTTTGAGCTACTGGAGATGTTGGTTTTTTAAGTGTGGCTTTAATAGTATATGGCTAATAGCAAAAATAACATGCATATTTCAGTTATCTATTTGCTAACACTTTTATGTACTTAACACCCCTGAAAATTTACCTTACTTCCTTTTAAAAGGTTCCTGTTTTAATTTAAATGGTGACATGCTTTACAGCTGCTGTCCTTAACCTGCCACTGGGCAGTTCCGAGTCTCAGCTTTGATTTCACTTAGAAATTACTCAACTGAAGGGGCGTAATAGAGACTACATTTTCCCCCTGCTCCTAAATTAAAAACCCAAAACATGTTGCCATCAAATAAGGAAGCTTTTGTTCATCTACAGAGAGAACTTACCACCAGTAGGTCTCTTGTAAAAAGTGGCCATGTATCTCTCTTGGCTAGTGGCTATTAACTTCTGCATTGCCACTTTGAAATATATAGGATTGTTTAAAAGTAAAGAAACTAGATGCTGTTTGCACTAATTTTTACATACTACTTTTTTTTTTTTTCCTGTGGACATTTCATACTCTATTCTGGAGAACTATTTGAATTACTTGAATTTACTCCAACTTAAAATTGTGTATTCAGAGAGAACTGTGGCTGTATATGTTTATGGTATGCATTAGTCCTCTGATTAAATAAAAGATTAGGTCATATTTCAGGTAATTCACAGTTCTAATTCACCATAAAAGCACACATCCCCATCAAACCATACAGTACAGAGTGCTCGGAGCTCAATGCCTATATTTCAGCCGTGAAGTATACCCATTATACTAATGCCAGCGTAATACTGAACTGACACCTCGTAGCCTATGTTTGTTTGGGTGGCTGCATTATACAGGCTGAAAAAGCAAAAGCTGAAAATGCTGAAAGTTTGAATTATTTTAGATGCGGCGGAGATATCAAATTCCCTAATTAAGTGGTTTTGCAGTCTCTCTGCCAGATGGAAGGAAGTGATGATGCCTAATTGGCTTGGACTCTGCTGAATCCTGCCATTCTCTCTTGCTTGCTAAATGGTAGACTGTTGTCAGCTCTGCTTATAAATGCAGCTTTTTATCTACCCAATGTGCATCTCCGGTCTCAAGATTGAGACTTCCTTTTAGAACTGTGTAAATGGAGCTCTAGCAAGTATTTTGACTAAATCAATCTTTGCTGTCTGTAATGACAAAAAGAATGTCCATGTGGAAAACTGTGGGCAAAATGTGTGCAACATAGGACATCATTCTTCCCATTTAAATGCAGAGGAGCTGGGATATGCACAAACATGAATAAAGATCTTTGGCTTGGAGCTGTCCTAATACCCAGCAAACTCCATGCACAGGCAGGGCAAACTTGCTGTTCTCTGCAGAATGCCTTGGGGCCATTTCCTTGCTGGGACTCTGGGGGTCTTGGGGCCATGCAGAGTTCTCCAGATGAGTTTGTTCAGTGAAAATTAAGTTAGTTATTTCTTTAGGGGGGAAGGTAGGGGATGCAGCATATCTAAATATCTTCAGCTTTATGCTATTACATCTCCACCAATTAATGACAACAGCATGTAACCGTGAAGAAGGAGGTGCGGTGGCGGTAGAGATGTACAAATATGAGCTAATACGTTGAACTTAAATGAGTTATGAGTAATTGGCACTGTATTTAATTTGTGGTAGATGTCCCCCCATTGTGTTCAGTCACCTAATACCACCAGGCAACACATTAACTTAACTGTTTATCATGAAATCAGCTGCATATAGATGGTATAAAGATGTCACAAAAGAAAATGTTTGCATACAGTTGCTAGAATTTTGTGCAAGTCTAAAATCAGACTTGAAGAATGAGTTTGAGATTAATAATTACTTAAACATCAATATTGTAATAAATATTTCAAAACAAGTTTGTGCATAGGTCTTTGCATTACCTTAGGTTCTACTTCTGATTTCCGTATCTTAAGTTCTTTCAGTGAATAAAGAACTCTTCAAATGTTTTAGTAAAGAGAAATTTATTATTTTCATGAATGAGTAGGATTGGCAGAAGATCTGAATTGTCATACAAAAATTATACTCAGGGAAGTCATTGTTAATTTGTCTCTGAAGTATTTTACGGCTACATAACAGGCCCTTACTAGGCAAGTCATAGTTGCTGCAAAGGTTATTGAATTCCTCCAAAACTCTCTGGTGGTTGTGATCTTGTCAAGAATCTGCATTTCTGCATTACAACAATTGCAGTTTCATGGTAAATATTATACATAGGTTTTCTTTTAAAAAAATGCTGAGGCTTTGATTCACAGAAGTATTTGTCTCTACAGCAGCCCTTAAATACGCACTGGCATAAATAACAAGCAAAGAGAATAGATGTGTATATATTTCTGAATACATTGAGAGATATGTTTAATTTGCAGTATGGCAGCACAGTAAGATAAATTCTTTTAAAATAAACTGAACTTACGAGAATCATAGTACCGGACAAAGCCATCTCGAATCTTTCAATCAAAGAAAAGACTTTTAATCTGAGTAAGAGACAATATCTAACCTACTTTGAAGGAGTCTTTCCTACTTGCTGCTGAAATGAGTTTTCTAAAATTCTCCGTTTTTTTTTTCCTCTTGCCACCTCAGCACTGTCTTTGAAGAGGTTTTTCATTGTCTAAAAATAAGTGTTGTGAACAGGCAGAATCGTGCTGAAAGGGACAAATCCCAACCACTTTTTCACTGATTTTTCTCATACTGAAGTTGATAGCTGAACTTCGTGCAAAAAGAGATCTTTTCATCCTTTCTGTTAGTTTGTCTCTACTGCATATCTGGTGAGCTAATTCTGTTCTTAAGTTTTCTTATTCCGTTATTTTTAGATTGACAGATAGAGTCAACCATAGCTGAAGCTAATTTTTTTGCGTTATCCTTGCAGTCTTTATTTTTCTTTTTCCCTACATTTCTGTTGCATGCTTATTTTGAACTTAGTCCAGTCTTCAGTGAAAAAAATTCACGTGGGCATGGCCATGTTTTTATTTCTAACACATGGGCTTATCAGTATGTAGGTTACTACCTATGGTTTTGTGTGTCTAGCCCTGTTTTAGAAGCAAGCTGCTCTTCATACAGGGATAGGTGATTTGCAAACTGTATGAGGTAAGGTAAAGGGTGAGGTTTTTAGCCACTTCAGTGCCACTCAGTAAAGCCTGAAGTGGAGATACTTTATGAGGGAAATAACCTCTAGCAGGGATTGCGACAGATTTAGCACTTGTCTGTTATTGCACAGTAAAAAGCAGTCTTGGGAGTGTTTGCATGCAGCTTGTAGTATTTCTCAATGCAAAGTCTTTCTAAATAGAGAAAACCTTTTCCAAATAAAAAGGCTACGCTAGTACTTCTCCATCCCTGCACACAGCTAAGAGTAACTACGCAAGGGAGAAATTGCTAGGTCCAAAGATAGTGTTGAGGATTCTTAGAAATGTGACAGGGCTTGATTAGGGAACAGGTCTCCAGCAGCTGTGGGGTTTGGGGGGATGGTAGTGTGTGGGTGCACTTGTGGGTTTTGGTTTCTTTGTTTTTTTCCCCCCCTTTCTATCTTTCTCTCTTTCTTTTCTTTCTTGGTAAGAAGAATTTCTGTGGTGGGAAGTTCTTTGCTTTTGGCAGCTCTGCGCTCTTGTTGCCACATGTCTCTGCTGTTGATGTATGATTGATGCTGTTAATGTTCACAAAAAGTTCCAAAACCAAAGATTACCTGGACACTGAAGAAAAGGAAAGCATAAAGCAGTCTGGTACTTGCGGCTGCCAGCAAGATAGATTGGCTCACAGCTGGTGCCTGGTAAACCTATTAAAATCTTCCAGGGTGTCAAAATGTGTGTAACAGGAGAATTCATCCCTCAGGCTATGGGTGTGGAGACAAGTTTGTGGCACACAATGGCACCAGTAATATCTCTCAGACTAATCGTATCACTGGGTATGAGCTCTTGCTTGAAAAAGTGGCCATCTACCAGAAGATGCATCTGATGTCTGTCTGTAGAGACACAAAAGAGTTAGTGTCCTTTTTCTGGACTCGGAGGTAATGAGGAGGCTGGTCACAGGTTAAACCTTTGGAGGAACATTTCCTATTGCTTGGACAAGAATCGATACTCAATAACTTGTATGCAAATTCAACTCACGAAGTGAAATTGAAGCAATGAATGGCAGTTCGCAGAGAGGGTCTCCCATGGCAATGCAGGCTGAGAGGCATTTATTTTACTTAAAGCAGTGTTTGCAAAAGCAGCTATGTGTTCGTGCAGATTTTTTTTATTTACTTATTATTTTTTTCTTTGTGTAGTGGATTTTTATAATAGGAACCCAGCGAGTTTTTTCCCTTGCTTTCCTGGTCCCTTCTCTCATGTGAAATAGTGTGTATCTTCAATAGGAAAAACTCTAAGTAGTATCTTGCATCAAATTCCATCTCATTGTGCTAATGTAAGCAAAGGGCTTCAGATGTAATTTTTACCTTATCTCAACAATGGTTTAATTTTCATATCATTGTCATTTTGGTTTGTATTAACAAAAATTGACTTCAGGTGTTCAGCAAGCTTCATTAATGAACACATAGGACAGACTTACATTTGTGGGTTTAGTTTTAACAGATTTTAACACGCAGAACTGTTATAAATGGGTACATGTTTGTTGTCTGCTCAGTAAATGTTAAAGGAACAGAAAATAGGAGTGTAGATAGGAAAATGCTTGTGTTAGAGGTAGGCTGTAGGCTCTTATCCACAATATTAAAACTAACCTGGCAAGCTCGTATGTGTGTCATTTTACTCATGGGAATAGTCCAATTGAAGTCTGCAGGCTGTATGCTCACATAACAAATAATGATACTCATGAGGTCTTAATGGATTTTCCAGGTATTGGGTTTGGTGCCGTCTGTTCTTTCTGCATTAATTTTTTTTTTTCTGCATTTCTTCTTCATTTTTTCCTATCTTCTCCTCTATCGTCTTTAATATTTTCTTTTTCTTTTGTTATACTTACTATTCTTGATGTTCTTCTTAATTTTCCTTTATTGATAGAATTTGGATCTAGAGGGCATTAATGTGATCACTAATGAGCTAAATGAAGTTGAAGGAAAGAGAAGGGAATAATAATGAGAAAGTTACTTTTTTTAAAAAAAAACAAAAACACTTCTGTAACCTAATAATCTTGTTCATTGGAGAAGATATTCAGAACGTCAAGAGGAGTGTTTTTCAGTTATGGTGATAAGTGTCCTTATTCTTTTTCCATACACTTCTTACAGTTTTCGGATGTTTTGTGAATTTGCTTGCCTTTTTTAGAACAGTGTGGGCAAATTCTCCTGCGCAGTATTCTGCTGTTCTCCATGATGCTTCTCAAACTGAGAACCACAATGTTGGAAGAGTTAAATGGTTCCACTAAGTTTTCCAAATAAAACCTGCGTGTTGTTTAAAACACTTGAGGAGCTCTTTCATCACTGTTTGTCAGAGTATATCAAATTGTTTCAGATTACCATAGTTAAAATTTTGTTTTCTTCTGCTTGGATATAGCTCATTTGGCAATTGGTTGAGGAAGTAGATTGTGCCTCTGGGAAAGTATAGCAAAACAATAAGATGGGAGGGAAGGAGGAAAAGGGCTGTGTGGTTTGAATAAGCAATTGGCTGTCCCACGCTGAAGAAGTCTTCAGTTTCCCTGGATAGTAAGTTTTAAAATGCCAGCCCAAAGAATGAAGCATCAGAGCAGAGGCATGGCTCCCCTAGACTCTGAAGAGCGTAACGCCTAACAAACTAGGTTTATTTCTGTAGGAGGATCAGTTGAAATGTATGTGTTGACAGGTTAAGTCACTAGCTATAAAAATTATGTAGGAAATCTCTAAATAAATATTTAATTATTCTTAACATTGTAGTTAATTTATCTGTCTATTGGGAGAGATTCACTTGCATCTCAAGATGTTTATGCAATAGCTGTACATTTTCCAAGTTGCATATTAACATGTCTCTATTCAGATAGTTCTTTTCGTTTTAATAGGAAATGACAAATAATGTATGTTTAATTGCTAATTGTCACTGGAGATGTGTGAAATCGAGCTTAAATAAAAGTATAAAAAGCATCTGGTTTTTTTCCAGTTAGATATAAATGTTGTAAGAATAATAAAGTTTGTCAGAACTTAATTTTGTCTTGAAATTGGATTATTAAACAAGATGAAGTGTAAACAGTAGGTAGTGAACTGAATGATTTCTTTCCTGATTAACATTGATCATTATCTGAGAATTATTATCTCGGCCTGTTTGTTCATGTGATAGAAGAAAAGAACATTTTTCTACATAAGATGTTCTAATCAGAACTTAGCTCTTACTGTGTAAGTGAAGTAGTTGAATAAAAGAAAACACTGAAGAAAATTTTTCCCTACCCTTCAGAATACAGTACTCTTTCTGAAAGGAGTTTTAGTGCTCCCCAGCTATTTCTTTCCCAGCATCTTCCGTGAGCCGAGGGACTTGACGTCCTTTGAAACAGCTTTGGTACAGTTTATTATAACATCTTGAATTAAGTTGAGGATTTGTAGTAATTTCTAGTTAATATTTAACGTCTTTATTTTAGGAAGGAAGTACAGATAAAATCTTATGTTCTGCTGCACTTACATCTATTTCAGTCTGTTTTTCTGTGGCTCACCTGTGTGGGTTCTCTGGTGACTAATAGTGTGGTTGAACACACACTTCTTTAGTAAGAATGCAAAATTGGGTTTCTGTCTTGCAAGCCATCAGTTTTATTTGCACAATCCCCCATAGCATGTAATAATGTTTGAAATAGCAAAACTTGGCAAAGATTTCTCTGAAAACAAAGTATTCTAAGGTTGTTGAAGGACTTAGGATATCCTGTGCCTTAAAAAAAAAAGAAAATAAAAGGTAAGCTTAAAGAAAAACAGTATAAGTAAATTTATTTTTTTTTTTGGTAACACATGAGTTGTTGAGCTCTTTATTTGAAATCCACTTGAATGAAGTGTCCAGAAAAGTTACTTTAATGTAGCTGCAGCTACTTACTTTAAATTGAAATTAGCTGAAGAAGAGAAAGAAGGGTCTGGTTTTTCCTTTGGAAGAAAGGTAGTTTACCTTTCAGGATATGAGCAAATACAAAGATATTAAGCAAATTGTTGTTCCAGTTAACACAAGTAGAATCATAGAATCACTAAGGTTGGAAAGGACCTCCGAGATCATCAAGTCCAACTGTCAACCTATCACCACCATGCCTACTAGACCATGTCCTGGAGTGCCACGTCTACACGTTTTTTTGAATGTCTCCAGGGACGGTGATTCAACCACCTCTCTGGGCAGTCTGTTCTGATATCTCACTACTCTTTCCGTGAAGAAATAACATAATAACTGATAATTTAACATAAAAAAAACCCCGTAACTTTTGAGTATGGGGAAAAAGTGAATTACTACCTGATTCTCAGCTCTTATATGTACATTTGGAAAGAAAAGCTATCATGTTATCACAGGACACACATTTTCAAGACTTACCACTCTGTCTTACAACTTGGCTTCAGTTTTTGCCTAGTTAGCTAATCAAGGCTGATAGAGATAGAAATAGATTCTCAGTTTATTGTGGTCTGTTTCTTCTAATCCTGCTTATCTTTCATTCACACACTTGTATACTTGACAGATCTTAATGAAATGCCTCTTTTGAACTCAACAGATCCTATTCTATGAAAATTATCAGAACAGAGATGAATCCATTATCCATAACAGACGTTTTTTTACCACTTTGATCTCTGACAACTTGGCTTTAATCCTGGTCACCATACACTGGCTTTCATTTTACGTTCAGTTTATGTCTGGCTTTTGTTCCATGCTAACAGATAAAGCTGAGTGCATTCAGTCTGAAAAATTTAGACTGTTTATGCTAGCCGGTGACACGTGACGTGATATTGGCAGAGATCTGCAGTCCGAGTGCTGGGAGAACTCAATTGTTTTAGTCTATTGATCTGGAATTTGTGTTCTGCTGTGCCACTTTGTTATATCCCAGGTCTCTGAAGCAAAGTTGCTTGACTGCTATGAAGGACTATCTCTGCAGCGAAGGAGGTCATAGTGTTGCTAATTTCAGACAACTTTTGACTGTAGAGGTGCCCTGGTTAAAAGTGATGAGGAGATCTATGCGGTTTTGGGACGTTTTGGGACCTGTGTGTCAGCTTCCCTGGGCTTCTGACCTGTCTGGGAAGATCCTGATTGTGTATCTCTGACCCTATAGGAAGCCAGGCTTCACTGCATGGAATGTGCACAGGGCTTAAACTTGCCCTTCCTTCTCACAGCTTAAAATTTAAATGTCGTCTTTTGACATATAATTGCAGATTAATTGATTTTTAAAATTTTTTTTCTTCCGTTTAAAAATTGATATTCTGAACATCGCTTTTGAATACCTAGTTAAAATGGAATATATAGAAAGTCTGGAAGAGGGCTTGTTTCTTAAGGGGTTTGGGTTTGGAGTGTTTGTTTTCCATTCTTTTTCTTGTTTTTTTACATTTTATTGCACATTGAGTGTGGCATGCTCAGCTGTGACTGACTAAAATTTTGTTTGGAGTGTAAGAACGCCTGGTATTTTTTTTTGATACTTGAAAAGAATCCTCAGTGCAGTTTTTCCTAGATCTTGATGTTCCGGTCTGTGTCCAAATGTTCTGGTCACTTTTTTAAGAAATGAATGATTCAAGAGATCTGGATTATGCGTAATTGTTAGTTATTTTACAAAACTTGTTTTTACTTTGATTCCAAGATCTTCTTTTCAAACTTAATTTTGAATGCCACTTGTTGAAATTAGGAAGTACTTTGCAGATCTACCATCAGCATCCACTTTACTGAAGAACAAATAACCTAAGTGCAGTATGGCTCTGTTTTATTAATTATTATTATTGCATTTAATCATGGTGTGGAGCAGAGCACATTCCTGTCATGAATATACATTGATGTACAGTTTTGTTTGTCATGAGTTTTGTCCTTGGACATAAGCAGGAACTAACATTTTTCGTCCTTAATAGGGGGAATTCTAGATCCTGTCAGTGAACAAAATAGCAATGTGCTGCTTGCGTGAGAAAACTGAGCAGTTTGTTCCCCATCTTATTAAGTTCCTGTGCTCTGTCTGTAGTAGCTCTGTTCTTTACACTTCCCGCTGGACGCTCTCCCCACCATCCTGAGAATTACCGCTATTATGTCTCCTGATTCACGTTTCTGGAAAGCCTTGCTGTTGCTGGTTGGAGAGGCATTGATCTATTACGATGAGCAGACGGAGATGTTAAGGTCATATGCAGTTCAAGAGTGAATCATAGGCCTTGATATTATGCATCTCCACAAAGAAGATGATTTACTTTGTCACTGAAAATAAAAGCAGTGAATTTATAAGTTTCTAATGCTAAAAGAGCTTTTTAAGCTCATGCACTTTTGGTCTTGCGTCTAAGTTATGCACAGGGTAAAAATCTCTTGAGCTTTAGAGGTTTTGTGCAGTATATTAACTTTAAAATAAAAACTGTATTCCTAATGTGTATGTTGCAAATAAAACCATCTCTAAGTACCTCTTGGAAGGAATCACACTAAGTTGATTTAAACAGAATTTAGGAAGAACGACAATGATATTAGCAGTGTTTCTGTATTTAAGCGTATCTTTACTTTCTTCAGATTTCTTTTATTCTCGTTTCTGCCTGGGACATTCTGCATGCTCCTTTTGGCTTCCCTGATCTGAATTTCAGATGCGGTCACGTGTCGCCTGGTGCGTTTGAAGCTGTATATGGTTAGCACAGGTCAGGCTATTTCTGCTTTCATCCAAATAGTTCTGAAACCCAATATTCCCTTGATGGGTCTCTCTCCTATGTAAAGTGCTTGTTTAAAATAAGACTTAATTTGCCTCTTAGCCTGCCTGATGGAGCTGCGATGTGACAAATGGATCAAATGCTGGTATTGTTGCAACTGCGCAAGTTTGCCCTCAGTGCACAGAGCAGTTAGTTCTCCCTGACTGCTTTTTCACTCCTCACTTTTATCTTCAATGTGTGGCCTCACACCTTATCTGTCTCACACTATTCCAAGCCTGCCATGACCACAGACCTGTTATTTTCCTGTCAGTCGCGTCCTTTGTGCTTGTTGTTGAAATCAGTGGCTGGATATCACGACCCCGTGAGATGCAGCAACAACTTGTCGTTTGTGAAATGGGGATGTGGCATGGAGGTGGGGTCAAAAGTGACCACTGATTTTTGGATTCTTAACATGAGATTAGCCATGGGATTTTTTTCAGGGCATGTAATGCTTCAGAGGTAAAAGCACAAGTTTAGCACTTGGGGCAAAGGAGGGGTCAAAACTCTTTTCTGAGTAAGACCCTGGGAATCAAACAGGCACACAAAAAAGGAGACACCTACAATTAGTGGGAAAGGGTGAAATGTCAGGTTCGGGTGTTTCACTGACGGTCTGTGGTGGAGGCAGGTCTCAGAACAGATTGCCAGGCTAGCTAGCATTCAGCTCTTTAAATAGAAGAGCCTTCACTCCCCCTGTCTTCCTTGCAGTCCCCTCCCACATTCACTGCATAGTTTCAGACTTCTGCAGTGAGTGAAGTGGGCATCTGACAGACAACAGCCTTCTTCACATACACAGACTTGATTCATCCCTGGAGGGAGGCTAAAACGTTCACTGGATGTGGTGGATGTTCTGTGGAGTAGACTAAATCAGAAACTTAGTAACTGTACCATAATGCGTGCACTCAAAGTTTGATACCATTCTAAGGTGGAAGAGGCAGCTGAAAGCAAGGTGAAAAACTCTATTTTTGAACCCTGAGAGTCACAACCCTTAAATAAATTACTAAATTTTTTTGGTATAGAGAGGGCTTCTGTCTACAACTTCATTGAACTTTAGTAAAAACCAAGCTAATTGAAAGCAACAAACCTCATCTGAGCTGTGATGGTTTTAATCAACAGAGTTGAAATGATCAGATCTGCTGTCCCACAGCTGTTGGAGCTACCATTTTCCCAAGGCTAGCCTTAATCTATAATTCTCCCCGTGGAAAGCGATACGGCATGTCCCTGAATGAAAGGAGTTGATGGCAGTAGAGAAGCTGGCCCCTATCAGAACATACTCTTGCCTGTCCTAGTGTCCCAGGTCTCCTGTCTCCTGCTGCCTAGGTTAAGGCTTTCATAAAGGTATGTCACTGGATATAGGCTAGATGGTTGTCCTGAATGCTGGGGCTGCTGCTTTGTGATGCCAGGTCCACATGTGAGAGCTTTTGGTTTTTCAGATGGATCTTTGGAAACAGCTGTAAAACCGTGTTCTTCAATGTTTCTTTTTTCTAGGTCAGCCAAGCCTCCGAGAAGCTATCTCTGTGTCCTGTATAACTAACGGGAGTACAGGAAGCAGGAAAACAAGCCACAGTTCCTCTGTTTCTGTTGCCAGAAAAGAAACTCTTTCATCTGCTGCAAAAAGGTACCAACTTGTTATTTAAATTGAAATTACATTTTTTTGGAAAAAAAACAACCCCACCACAACCAAACAAAGAGCGAAGAGTTTGATTTTTGCCTCTGCATGACTCTTAGCTGAGCTTCCTGAAGTCTAGTAAGACACAAATAAACTTTGAAGATCTACCATGTTATTGGGCTGCTTACAGCAGGGTTCTATAAAGAATTCATAAATGAAGAGTATTTCTGCAGTGTATAGTGTCCAAAATGCATTCTCACTAAGGGACAGAATGCACAAATGCATTTCCAATACAAATGGAAATTTTTTGCTTCTGGTATTCATCTGCATCTTTTTTTTTTTTTTTTTTCCAGGGAAATTAAAGGAAAAAACTGACTCCATTGTGTGGAGTATAAATAGCAGGCAATAGCAAAATAGCTATGGAACAATAGTGAATTGTGAAAGATAAAAGTTTACATTTTTCTGTAGAAAATCTTAACCCAAAATATGGGTACATAGTCTTTGTGAAGAATATCTGTATCAGATCTCAAATGTGTAGAAATAACGTTGCATGAGTATTTGTAAGTTAAATGAGCTAAGCACCAAACAATAGCTTTTTTTTTTTTCCTCCATGTAATGGCTTCAGCTGCGTACAGCATACAAATTGTTTCTATAACTACTTTCGTCTCGGGATCTGTTAGATAGTGATTACAGCGCTTCTTTCATCAGTTGGTTTTGCACCTATTGCTATTTGTTGGGAAGAACAGGCTGCCAGACACAGCCACAGGACAGAGACTACTCTAATGTATAACTGTGGTAAATTATGTGAACAAATTCTTGGCCTCTGTAGAGTACTCTGCTAACTCCAGTGGCTGGTTTGTCTTCTAGTGTGGATGTAAATACTGTGCTATACAAGACGACAGGGAAATTATATACTTCAGGGAATAAAAATGCTGTATGCAAATATAAACTGTACGAGAACAAACCAGAAAAAAACTTTAGTGCCCTTTGGAATTTGGAAAGCAAGGGTAATGCCCCACTTTTTTGCTTTTCTCTTTTGTGTAACATTGCATATCTTTCTTTTTATTGAATCCTTACATTTACTTTTCAACCATAAATCAGAAAGTAATCACTGTATGTCTATCTGCTAGTGTGACAGACACCGGGACAAAAGGCATTCCTGCAGGAAGGTATTTCTTCGTTAGCACTTTTCCATTAATCTTACCCCTGTGGCTCTTGGCACTTTGATGAGAGCCAGTCCAATTCCCGTGGTGTTTGTGCTGAATCACCTTCTTGATTCATTGGCTGCTCAACACTTGACTACAGAAGAAGAGCAGAGTGGAGTGGCCGGCATCCCTTTCATCTGAGTTAAGGTCTTTAAAAGGAGACCTGGATAGACCAAAAGAGGAAAGCCTTAATATGCAGAGGGCAGCTCTCCCAGGCACCCAAATAACTGCCTGGGGGAGCTTGAATGCTTCCAGTGCATCTGAAGATACATGACTCCCTTCTTCAAGACTTGTTTTAGGAAGGCATAAGTCCCTTCTTTAGTTACCTTATCCACAGTTCCTTTCACTCTCCTGTCTTTATACACTCTTCCATGAAATTTTTTTGGTATTCGGAAGAAAATAAACTTGCCCTTTTGTAAAACTACCAGCTTGAGAAAGTTGAAAGAAACTGTCTAATCGCAGGCTTTATGGTTGTGTTTTTTAACAACAGCAAAACCTGAGATTAGACAGTTCAGTACCGAATAGTGTTCCTAGTAGGAGACATAAATGAATGTCAGTAGTAGTCCCATTTCCTTAAATTTAGGATAAACGTGTGTATTTCTAACATTCTTATCAGGGTTGAAAAGGAGGAAGGCCAAAGGAGAATATCAGCTGGTCATGGACCCCAATGTGTCCAGGTTTTTCTTCAGGCTGGAGATGGAACTGGTGCAGCAGGTGGACATGGTCATCTGTTGATATAGAATTACACTTCAGTCATGAAACAGCCCATACCTTGCCTATAGCTTTTCGTGTTCTAAATATATGTAGCCATACACCTGGTCACAAATAACAGAAGGTCTATTTGTGGCCAAACTGTTGCTGTTGAAGTTTAGTGTATGTATTTCATGCACTCTTATTACTGTACATTTCTGGGGCTCTGGCCTCTGTAGACCTGCCATCTCTGAGAATTTCTTCTGTTTCATTTCTGGGACTGTTCACTCCCTTGTTCTACTAGCTTGAACACTGAGATCATGGAGATGATCTGATGGCTCAGTAGCTGCACAGCAGCAGCACATCTCATTTCAACAAAGTTGTGCTAAAATATCAGCTGTTGCTAAAGCCAAGAGCCCCAGGAACGTACCATGAACAACAGGTCAATGATGTCCCATTGACAGAGATGAAGTCTTATACATGTTGGGAGAATTTCAGCCCTGTAGTCTGGAAGTGACTTGTGATAGAGGTGTTGAAACACTTTAGAAGAAAAAACATGCTGCATATCTTGTATTAGCACTAGAGTTGAAAACAGGTTTGTACTTCGTACTGCAGATTACTGTCACAAAGGCCTGCTGGATCGTTTTCCTTATGACTAAACATTCTTTTGAAAATGGTTTCTGGTAAGAGTAGTCTTCGTGTTACAGAATGACCACCTTCTGCAGCTGCCAATGTATCGTGGTCCAAAGGATGAAACATTGTGTTAAGTGAAATTAGAGAATCTGCAAAATTAGGACAGATTGTAATAGATCCCAACTACTCACATGTAGACATGTAGGGATGTTTATGCCTTATTGAGTTGGGATTTGGAAAGAATTTTTGGATGCATTAAACAACTGCTTCCCAGAACAACTTGTCTTTAGAAACCCACAAGAAAAGGTGGATTTCTTGATGTGGTTTCAGTTGTTGCATAAGACCTAGTTCAAGAGGTATTAGTGGGAGAGCTGCTCTGTAATAGCAGTGATAGTACAATTATGCTGAAGATTTTAGCAGGACAGAGCAAACCAAATAAATTCAGCACAAAGATATTCAATGCCAAGACTGCCACATGTCTACATAGTTTACTTTCAAATTAAAAGTGGGGGTGTGGTGGGGATGAAGCCCACTTGCAACCTGGTGTTAGATAAAAGCACTATGTTGGAATCCAAGGTATACCTTGTGCTGCAGCTCAGGGAAACCAGAGTGGTCCAGTGGCTCTCGTGGCCCAACAGAGAAATTAAGGTGTGAAACGGATAGTCCACATCTGACAGGCTCAGTGAAGTCATTGAAGAGATTCCCCCAGTGAACCTGTGGTTTCTGGAAGACGGATCAGATGAGTTAAATGAGTTTGGGTAAGAACACAGAACATATGAGACTGAATTGATGACTTAGATGATATGCTACTGTCAGCAGGTGACATTCACCTGAGTGTGCTGGAGGAACGCAGAGATGAATTGCAGGATTGCTGATGTGTCGTTGTAAACAGGATATTACAAAAAGTATGGGGAAAGGGACTGCAGGTAACGGCCTCGCTGATGAGCTCTTTTGTGGCACCGTCAGAGACAGAGCATGGTGCCAGGTGAGTTGTTGCTCTGACCAAATAGAACCATTCTTTGTAGACATGCGAGTTGGAGTTGCAGGAGTCATTACGTTTGTGTATTGTCTCTTCTCCTGCATCCCTCATCTCTTTTACTATTATGGAACTGTATTTTGAAATCACCAAGGAGAGGGAAAGGGAAAATTGGACGCATGTCTTCCTGAAAGATTTCTTGAAAACCAAAGCCTTAGTAGATGGACTTGTTTTGAGAAATACTGTGTTTATAGGAGAATAAATGCAGAGGTCTGTAACTGTACCTGTTGGAGTGGGAATAGACACAACCTTGGTTTTTTTAGTGACGAAAGATTCCGATAATTTATTTTGTTATACTGCATTTCTTGCCGCAGACTGTGAAAAGATTAAAATTGCTTCGTGTGCTCTTGCATGCAGCAATGGGAGTTAAGTCTTTTGATTAAAAATAACAATTTTTATGTTTCAAGTTAATTAAGGACTTCTGGCTATGAATTATTAACCAAAAACCCACAGTTCTTCAAGCTTTGTTCTCTCTGATCACACATGTGCCCTCAGGAAATATGAAAAGCCCTTTCTGTTTTGTTTTCATCTGTTTTTCTGAAAAGAAAATGCAATTTTGATGGATTATGTTGACATTTTTAACTAGGTAATATCGTTTATGGAAGAAATCCTGAGTGATTCTTATAAATGTATTTTGGATTTTTAGATTATTTCTCATGTTTTGGCCTGTTCTTCAGTGCTTCTTTGGAAGCATTTAGAAAAGTTGAACTCCTGTAAGCGTTGAGGGCTTTGTCTTTCTGGTACATGATATACCTTAATTGAAATAACAAACGAAACAGGAAGAGGGGCCTATGAATGTTACATTAAAACTGGGGCCCCAATTTTATTAATTTATTTTGAATGTTATCTTACTGTTTTTCATTGTTTTGCGGGGAATGGTAAATGGAAGCACAAATAATAAAGATTGTACAAGGGTTCAGAGGGAGGGGGAAGTAGTGTGAGGGAATGGAGATACGGATTTTCCCCTTCAGAAAGATACTATTTCTCTTTTACTTTGCAGGTTACTTTGAACTTAAGAGAAAAATCTTTTTTTTTTCCTTTTTAGCTGGTGTTTTTATCTTGCCTGGTTTATTCAGTGAGAAATTTATCTTGAAAGATTGGGGATTTTTTTAATCTTAAAAAAAAAAAAAAAGACAGAGTACTACAGAATACTCTTCTCTTTCAGGTCCTGCTGTTGTTTGTGTGATTCAGTCTATTGCAAAGCATGCTATTTTATACAACAGCCTTTTAATTAATCTTTCTGTTTACTTAGTTGACTTTTGGTTAGGTCCTTAATGAATTTAAGGTTGTTAATGACATGTATTTCAAGCAGTTTCAAATGTTAACCTAATAAATACAGCACTATGAAAATAAAGGTGATGTATTCTTAGCTGTTGCTTACCGAAGGCATTAAAGAAGCAGCAAGACAGTCTGATGTTAATCAACTGCAGATCAAAACAGCGATGAGTTTTCAGGGGTGATTTCCTTTGAACTCTGCTGCAGCCAGGAAGAGCCCAGGGAACCAGCAACAGCGTTTCACTCTTGCGGTGACAGTGCAAAGATAAGCGGTACCATACATGTTCGGAAATACAGAGAGAGAAAGGTATCGTTTCATGGCAAGCTTAAACTAATCAGAGATGGTGCAAACCATATTCCTGCCTTTCAGTTGCACTGAGCCTTGGCTGGCTGCACGGTAAGGTAGTCAGTGAGCTGAACCAAAGGGTGGGTATTTTTTTTCTGAGGGATGGTAGACTTACGGAGTATCAGTTTGTGTTGGCTTTGAATACTGTAGAAGTCCCTGTGAATGAAAGACACACATCAAAGTTGTATTAATTTTAAAATTAGAGTAAACTTAGCACAGCTGTGCAGTAAAAATAAGTAAATAAACTTCGATGCCTCTCTCACCTTCTTTATTTTTGGAGCTTGTGAATAAATCTTGTTTTAGCGGAATGCTAACCTGAAGAGAATGAGTAAATAAAGCGTTCTTTCGATGATTATATATAATAAGTTGTGACATGCTTCTCCCATCTTTTCACAGAGGGCATTTTCTCCCACTTTTTTAATTTATTTGCTTGTTTTCTTTTTTTCCCCCCTCTATGTTATACTTTATTTTACAGCGGTACAGAAAAAAAGAAGGAAAAACCTCCAGGACAGAAAGAAAAAAAAGAGGAATCTCATTCTAATGATCAAAGTCCACAAACTCAAGCATCACCTTCTCCCCAGCCCTCCTCACAGACTCTCCAAACACACAGGCAAACTCAAGAAAGCAAGAGTTCTGCTCCAGCTAAAAGGTTTTCACAGTACCACAGTACAGAACTAGAAAACTATTGTAATGATACTGAGTACATATTTGACAACAAGTCATGTGAAATAGTTCCAGTCTCTTGATCAAGTTATTAAACATTTGACATTTTTGTGCTAGAGAAGATGCATTCAGCATGCATTGCGACAGAGCAAATATCTAAAAATGCAATTTTTCTAAAGAGTAATTTTTTTAAGATTACAAAGGATTTTTTTTTCTCTGTGATTAAAATCCTAGTATGGTAAAGTTAATTACCATTTTTGTAAAATAATGACTCAACTTGATCCTCCTCAAAATACGCTTAATAGGTTTGGGTGTGTTTTGCACAAGGCCACTTACTACATCTCATTACACTTGTTAAATACTAGTATCATTGCAGCTCTTCCTTCGGGAGTTTCTCTTCTCAAATCATTACATAAAGTGACTGCAGTTTGGATTTTTTTATTATTTTTTTTGTGCTGCCCTCCCCTTTCAATTCCTGCTAGGTTGCAGGATTGTTCATTTCACTTTTATTCTGATTCTTTACTTGAGGGAAATTGTGGTTTTACACCCAAATCGTAGAACTGCTTGACTTGAGTGAACATAGAAGTTTATTTAGGATTGTCTCTATGTTCCTGCTCATTTTAGTGGGAATTAGGCACAGAAAAAATGGTAGTTTGGTTGTGGTTTTGTTTTGGTTTTTTTTGTAAATGGCTTTTCAAAGTCAAGGAAATAGATTTTAAGATTTGGGTGATTACTTCAGAATTTCAAAACTGTGCAGATCACTTGGTGTGTTTTTTGTTTTCTTTTTACTTTTTTTGTTCATCGTCACCGTATTGTTTTGCAAGGTATGACATTTTCTGTTACTGTTTGGCATTTAGGAAGCTGGAACATGCTCTTAAATAAATGAAATCTATTCCTCTGAAATTTACTGTGGTTCACAAGATTATGTTGTCTTGCATTGCTCGAATTCACAGCTCTAATAAATATTTAAACTTTCACTTGACTGATGCATGTTATAACACTCCATAAAGGCTCTGTCTCCATGTCTTGCACAAACTCTTAAGTTATCTGAAGCTGAACTTGTGGTTGTTCTCCTGCCTGGTATCTCACTGTAAAGATGTTTGTCTGAAGTCTTGCTTACTAATCTTTTGCAGTGTGGGGAAAAACATAAATGCCTTTTTTAGACTCTTAATGGTTTAACTTGATTTGATTAACTTGTTTGTCGCAGGACCTTTCAGCTTCTTGAGGTGCTGCGGAAGGAGCTTGCCATTTCTAAGGCTGCAGTTCAGGACTTACTCCTGCAAAAAGCATTTCTGACGGGATGAAGTATAATACTGTTAGCAGGACATATGCAGACTCTCAGATAGTTGAAGAATAATTTGAGCTAGATCACTTTTAAACAAGTTTTTCATGAATAAGATGTATGTGAAACTAATGAACTAGCGACTGCAAAACGTACAGATTCCCATTAGTGTAAATTGGCTGCAATAAGATTGCTGAAAAATTGTATCACAATTCATGGATTTAATCATCTGTAGTATTGGGCCAAACCTAGCTTGCCTTATTCATGCAAGAAGTTTGCAGACGTTTGTTTCAAAAAGATTAAAGCCATGAAAGTGGTTTGGAATGTACTATCTGCAAAACAGGCATATGAAACTGTAATCTAATAGAGCTGTTCTGCCTCAGAAATCAGTGTAGTAAAACTGGTGAACAGTTAATCAGGAAAAATTTTTCTACCTTTCTTTGCTACCTTCTTAAGTGATTTTTTTTAAAAAATAATTTATTCTTTAAGGCTAGTACACTGTAGCCTTGGTTTTTTTCCACTTTTGTAATTCGTTAACAGTATAGTAATGAGTTATTTTGTTCAAGTCTTTATGTAAGAGCATTTGGAAATGGAAAGGAATGGATAAAACACTTGGCAGCTGTCTTGCTCAATTGTTTTCATTCATCCAGTTAGAACTTTTTGACTAATCTTTTTTCCTTGTTTCATGCTTCAGCTTGAAAGAAGACCTAGCTCTGCTTTTGTCTCCTGCTGCTTGACCTGTCAGTTGCATACCAGTTCCAGTTATTGTTATCTTATTTTCTTGTTGTTTTAAAATACATTTTTCTTTCTTCTAGCATAAAGAAATCCTTGACTGCTGAGAAACCTCATGGTGCCTGGGAGAGTTCAGATGACAGTCGTAATAAGCTGCTGAGAGTAGCATCAACATCTAAATTAATATCAAAAGTGGCAAAGAATGCAGACAAGTATGTATCAGTTTGGTACTTAAAAGCAAGTGAACTTTAGAGTCAAAATGAAATTGTGTAATTTTGGTGAACTTATTTATATATATGCTAAGACCACTTGCATCTTTGTTTTTGCCAGGAGTAATTACTTGCATAACCTGGCAACATGGTGTGAGATGCCTGTGAAATCTTAAAGTTGTTATAAAATGTGAATGCAGGATTGAATGTAAAGATATTTTATTGTTGCCCATTTGGATTAGTGGAATTATGCACTATGAGTTAAAATTTATTGCTTAATGCCACTGTTGTGAAGCTTCCAGCCTTTTCTTTTTCTCCCTAATTAAAACTGATACAAAAATACTCGTGTATTTTCTGGAAGTTAATTTACTGGGTTTGATGTAGTATGTATGTTTCTAAAGTAGACTGTAACAGCATGAATATACTTTTATAATTTCAGCTAGGTGTCTCAAATTAACTGTTTAACAGGTTCCTGACTGCAGATTCTAGATAATAGGCAGGGATCTTCTCAGCTTCACCTTCAGCAGGTGATGTGCTGTAGCCCATTGATGCCCTCGTGCTCTTCTTCAGCAGCAGGTGTTCTCAGTTTGTGATCTCCAGTGGAGGCCTCACCAGGATGAACAGCACAGAGTAGTTACTTCTCTTACTCCTGTCAGCACAGGGACAAGAGTCTGCTTGTCGCTGTAACTCCACATTGCCGACCCCTATGGCAACCCACTTCTTGTCCTCAATACTCTTTGCCAACCGGGCTTCGCACTGCCTGTTCACACATTTAGGGTGGGTTTGGGTTTTTTTGTGGTTTTTTTTTTTTTACTTTGTTGATATTTGGTGAATTTGTGGAAATTGTTGTGTTAGCTTTTTGACTGACCCCTCTCCTATTTGTTGAGTTCCCCCAGCGTGCCGGCAGCTTCTCCTAGCTTGATGCCATCTGCAGATTTTGTACATCTGCTCATTAATCTTCTTCAAATAAACATTAACTGTTCCGAGGTAGAACTACCTGAAAACCGCTCCCACTATGACAAATAAAACTCTTCAGACCTTTCAGAGCAGTTTCTCGTCATCTTATCATCCTGTCTGTAGTGCTGTCTTTAGCTTGCATATAAGGCTGTCAAATACATACTTCAAGTCAAGTCAAGAGCAGTGCAAGTGCATTCCTTCAGTCCTAGAAATGGGAGGAACAAAAACATCTTAAATTAATCTTGGGTGTGGATATCGGCACATTTACTAAAACCTTTATGCTTAGCCTGAAGAGTTCTGCAGAGCAGTGAAGTGCTGTGTGAGGGATTATGGGTTACATATTTTGCAAGTATTTCTTTTCCTTTTATAATTGGTTTTCACCGTTGGAATTTAAAAGCCCTTGGGCAATTTAGATTATAACAGGGTACTGCTAGATAAAATATTTTGGAAGGAAAAACCCCTCTGTCTTGATTTCTACTTATTGAGTTTCTGTTCTTGGTTTTTGTTATGTTACTGAAATATCTTTCACAGTGTGGTATAGACTTTAAGTTTGCTAATAATAAAAAGTAAATTTTGCTTTGTTTTGTATATTGGTTTAGACATGGTCAAAATAGAATAGAATAGAATCATTAAGTTTGGAAGTGACCTCAAGGATCATCTAGTCCAACCATCCCCCCACCACCTATTACCCACTAAACCACGTCCCTAAGTACCACATCTAACCTTTCCTTAAACACCCCCAGGGACGGTGACTCCACCACCTCCCTGGGCAACCCGTTCCAATGCCCGACCACCCTTTCCGAGAAGAATTTTCTCCTCATCTCCAACCTGAACCTCCCCTGGCGCAACTTGCAGCCGTTCCCCCTTGTCCTGTCACTAGTTATCTGCGAGAAGAGGCCGACCCCCAGCTCGCCACAACTTCCTTTCAGGTAGTTGTAGAGGGAAATAAGGTCTCCCCTGAGCCTCCTCTTCTCCAGACTAAACAAGCCCAGTTCCTTCAGCCTCT
>VWZZ01004976.1:1369064-1426470 GCA_013399095.1 Psophia crepitans | reverse complement strand
GTCAACCAACACCCCCAGGTCCTTTTCCTCTACACAGCTTTCCAGCCACCCCACCCCAAGCCTGTAGCTCTGCCTGGGGTTGTTGTGGCCAAAGTGCAGGACCCGGCACTTTGCCACATTGAACCTCATCCCGTTGGCCTCTGCCCAGCGATCCAACCTGTCCAGGTCCCTCTGCAGAGCCATCCTACCCTCCAGCAGATCGACACTTCCCCCCAACTTGGTGTCGTCTGCAAACTTACTGAGGGTGCACTCATTTTCCTGTGATTCTCCTTATTTTCTAAAAAAGACTTAAGTGCTTCCCTTCTACAGTCTCTAACATAGAAAAAAAATCAGGTATCTAACAAAAGAATGGACAAGGAAAGGTTAGGATTAATTATTGTTAGAGAAAGCTGTGTGCTTGTAACTCGAAGCTGTTGTATCTTAAAGTATTTGGCAAAAAAAGCTTCAAACATTATCAGTTGTAGACCATCATCTGATAAAGACTGAGTATTGTATTGTTTGTGTACCTTGTTCTTATGCTCAAATTTGTAATAAAAGCAGTTTTTGCATTCAGGAGCACACGTTAATACTCATTTCTCACTCACATCCTGTGTGCCCAGTTTCTAAAAGAATTGGTTGGTATTGTGCAAAGTGATATTGTTATATTGCATTTATCATTCCCAATTAAGAAACATTGGCCTGATCTGCCTGAAGTTGGACCTGAGTCTTGTGCAAGGAAATAGAATTCAGCCCCTGATGTGGGCCTCAGGACAGAAATGTTTTACATATGCTTTGTGCTACTAGCCCAGGATATGAATTTTGTTTAGTAAGCTCGGTGTTTAAGCCAGCACTGAGCTGTAAATCGGTCTGATAAAGCTGTAAGAAGTGAGAGGGCTCCCACGGCAGTCCATCATTCACTGTTTCTCAGGCAAGACTGGGAATCCAGTTTTAATGTTTCATTTGGCAGTGTGGTGAAGGGTGATTCCACTGACAGCCAGAGATGACTTTCCTCATGCATATGCTTGACCCTTTGTCACTGTTACAAAAATTTGACCTCCATCCAGCTAAAAATACTGGATGCCACTCATACCTTCCTGCTGAATTTCAAATGAATTCAAGAGGGTTTCTTTATGCAACACATTCTTCCATCAAGGAGTGTTTTTCTGGTAAGAAGCTCTGGTGCTGGAAATCAGTATTTCTTCTCTTTTCACAAAAAAAGGATTGTGGGTTTTTTGTGAGGAGTTCATTCCTGGTTCTGGTGAGAAGTATCTCAACTGTACTCCTTTGAAGATGCATGAAGGCAGTTTAAATGAAACTGCAACTTGCTTACATTTAATCCATGTGTCCAACAGGGTTAATTCCTAGAAAAATTTGTGTCGTTGTGTGCTGACAGCTTATTTTGACAGGTGTTAAATGCTTTGCATGCAGGCCTGAGGGTGTTTGGCAGCTTAAGAAACATTTGGTTATTACAAGTTGGTTCTCTCAAAATGGAATTTTCCGTGCACAAGGAATTACCCTCCATAATTTATTTTTAAAAGCTCTTTGTATTTTGTTGTTATCACAGTAATTCTTAGGAACCCTTGCCTTAGGGCCAAAGACTTTTAAGTGACTCGAAAGGTACAGTGAACTGCATAAAATATGGGTAAAAATGCACTATGATGACCACGATGGGTTATTTAGCATCCTGTACTACAGTTACACTGTACAGAGTCTGTTGAGATTGCCAAATGCAATAATGTGTAAGAACTAGATGGTATTGGCTTGATAAGCATTTCATATATCATTAACAATATTATTTTTGAATTTTTCCCCAGGCACAAAGATGTCATCGTCAGCCAAGGTAAATAAACCCATTTATTTTTAAATACTGGATGAAGTTGAAGAGGCTTGCTTTTGACTGAATAGTATTTCCTCTAAATGAATACATTGGGATGTATGCTTGTGAAACAGGGATATAGAACTAAAATAGCATTGATAATTACTCCAAGAATTCATCTGGCCAAATTTTACTCAAGACCTGTATAAGGATCTTTTGAAATTGTGGAAAAATGCCTCATCAAATTGGATCTTCATGAAGTACAAAAATTTTTGGTGGGTGGTGGGAGGATTCGTTTTAGTTTTGTGATTAGTTTCTCTGTGTGTATGTGCATAAATAGAAATTATAAAAACAAAAAACTAAAGTTTTGATCTATGTGCCAGTCTTCATCCAAGCAGGTATGAGTGAGACGTTAGAAATAGTTTTAAGACATTTTATTTCTATTCCATAACCAGCAAAAATGTCAACTCGTGAAAAAAACAGCCAAGGTAAGAACTCAGCTATGCCCTTTGGTCGCTTTCTAATTTAGCGCTCTCACGAATCTTTTATTTGGCTTTTCACCATCAAAGAGCATCAGTGCATGATCGCTTCAAAAGTTTGAGTATTTCAATAAATATTTCAGCTTTCGTATTATGGAAATACATATGCAATCTGTGTGGGGATTATTTGAGGGTTGTCTAAAATAAATTACTACACGCATAATTTCCTCAGAGAGGAATGCGTGTTCAAATAAGGTTCTGGAAGTCTTGCATTGTTGCCTAAGATATCAGGATATTAAGAACTGCCAACTGAAAGATTTGTTTTATCTCGGCTTTCTGTCTTGCCAATATTACGACACATACATGCTGATTAGACAAGAACAGAGACTGAAGGTTTTAATATAGTCTCCTAAAATGAAAAATGAGTCTCTTCTAAAGTGTGTGTCTTCGCACCGATGAATCTCGCATTCTGTGGCTACCTGCTGCTGCTGGCTTGTTCAGACAGGAAAAGGAGTCGTCTCTGTGAATGTGGTGGGGCGACAACGAAAGAACTCCACTTCTTGTGTCACAAAACTACTCAGCTTTGATGTCCTGCAAACTGTACTGAAGCATGTGGTTTCAAAACTAAAGCATGTAACCCAAGTGCATGCTGTACACAACATATATCTATGTACAGAGGTTCTGTCTGATGCTTTTTTGGTCCTAATTAACAAATCCGTAGTCTCCAAATTCTGCACTGTAAGCAAGATCACATTGTATATAGATTGATCTCTTTTTGATCTCCTCTGGATTTTCTTTCAAAAAGAAAAAAACACTCATTTTTTTTAAGTTAATATATGAATTGTAATGAAAACAAAATCAACTTGAACCCAACTGCTTTATATTTTCTAATTCATAGAGAAATTACAGATTTAAAAATATTCTAAATTGCTTCTTACCAGAAGCCTCCTTCAAAAGCAGCAGAGGTGAAAGAGGCTGCATAAGCATGAGGAACAAAGAAGAAATGTTTCTTTATGCCAGGTTGCTTAACACCAGCTGTGAAACGGTACATATGTGCAGCAATGGGTACTGTAAAAAGAAAACTAATCAGTAGTGTCCAGACCAGCTGCAATTTAGCTTTGCAAAAATTAAATAAAACTGTTATTTTAAAAATACCCATTCTACCAAACACAACTTAGCACAAAACCAAGTTGCACACAGCTAAAATGCCTTCAATACTAATTCTGTCCTTACAATGTGCTTCTGCAATTCTGCATGTTCTGCCAAGAATGGGCCGTCCTTCAGTTCTCTCATCCTGGTAGCTATAACTTACGTGGCTTCCACGTGTACCCTGCTATCTGTTGCGCTACCCTGCAGATGTGTGAGCTTTCACTGAATGGAGAATGGGTACTTTCCATGTGTGTGTCATGCCATAGTCTATTCTGAGCCCAGCTGGAGTGAAAGAGAAGTATGATGCAGATGACAGTGGCCCAATACATGTGGAAGATGGAGAGAAAGTCTTGTCATAGAAAATGCATTTACTAACATTTTAAGCATGTATAGCAGCAAAATATTCTGTCGTTAACACGGATGAAGCTGCGATTAGTAGGATTCATCCTCCAAAGATTATTTTTTTTATGTGGACCAATGAGTTTATTTTATGACAGCTTTTAGTGCCTGTGTGTGTGAAAGGCTGTGTTCGATTTTGTGTTGTGTTTGCTGAGTAGCCACTTGTTAGTTACTGTAGTTGCAGAGGGTTTCCCCATCCTTTCCAGTATAAGCTTAGCGATATTCAGCCAATTCTCTGTAGTGCAACATCCCGTTCAGGGCAGGTGACTTCAGCCTGTTTTGTGCTTGATAGTTGCAACATAAATAAATGAATTTTCAGTTGGCACCTTGACCCAAGTGGCCAGAAAGTTGACGAGTTGCATGGACAGTTGACATGGTTGTCTTGGGCAGGGTGGGATGAAGGCATGAAAAGTTACAGCTGCTTTAACACCCCTTTGTGGCTTGCCAGCCTTTGCCTGGAGAGGTGAGCAGTCTGTGGCGCGGTGTTAATTAAGTTGCAGCAGCTCCTCAGCTGCTCATTTGGCTGGGCTGTGTGTGAAACACTGCGTATGCCCCCGGCACACACCTCCTACGCTAATGATTGTGTCAATGTGCTTCTTAGAAATTGTGTCGGGGGGGCTCTCGGGGAGACTGCTGGTGCGTAAACTGTCAAACTTCAAAGCAAATCCACGTAAAAATACTTCAGTGTCTTTATACACACATAAAATAAGTTTGGAAACACAGTGAAATTGCAAATTATCATAGCAGAAGGTGTTTGCATGGAATAATAGGATGGAAGGTGACAATTCTGTGTAGCTTTGAACATCCTGGAATCACTCTGTTTCCTTTTTTTAATTCTGCTATTAAAGAACCTGCTTTGAAGTATTTCACTGTAGTACAGTACCACAGAATGCAGAGAAATGTGGTTTTGCACATTTAGTTCTTGGAATCTTACTTTTCTAGCAGCAGAAGTTACTGCAGTATTATCTGTGCTGTGACCATCTGCGCATGCTCATTGTGATTTCTGTTGATAGTACGTATTAGCTACAGAAGTGAAAGACTTGAGGAGCAAGTGAGAATCTCAGGTAATCTTAGATGAACTTCAGTAGTGAAAGGCATTAGCTTTGTTGTGGAATCCCCCAGAGACCGTGCTACAGGTCTTGCATGTAAATAGAATCATAGAATGGTTTGGGTTGGAAGGGACCACAAGGATCATCTAGTTCCAACCCCCCTGCCATGGGCAGGGACACCCTTCACTAGCCCAGGTTGCCTAAAGCTTCATCCAGCCTGGCCTTGAACACTGCCAGGGATGGGGCCTCCACAGCTTCTCTGGGCAACCTGTTCCAGTGCCTCACCACCCTCACAGTAGAGAATTTCTAATATCTAATCTAAATCTCCCCTCTTTTAGTTTAAACCCATTCCTCCTTGTCCTGTCACTCCCTGCCCTTGTAAACAGCCCCTCTCTGTCAGCAAGACCTGGGCGGGCAGTTCTCTCCTCCTACCAGCAGCAGCAGCAGCATGAGGAGCCGCAGCCTGCAGCTGCCTTGCGTGCAATCACTTGAGTTTCTTCTGCCTGGCACCATGCCTAGGCCATGCCTGTTACCGGTGTTGGTTACCTACCTTGTATCTCAGTACCCAGTTTTGTTCCTTCAGTGCCTTTGTCTCTTGTGCTTGGGTTGAGTTGCATCTACTCGTTAAGGTTTGGCCCAAGCTTTATGCATCTGGATATATGCTGAGGCAGAGGTAATACAGACGGGAACACTGGTGATGCCAATGCAATGAGAGAAATATGAGACACACTTCCATGCGTTTGCTGAAGAGATTTTGGGGTTTAGTTTTTTCAGCTTATTTTTGAACATTCATTTGTTTGTACTTAGAAACCAGGACAACCTTTTTGCAATAAATCCAGTACTAAGGAGGCATTAAAATTCTCTGAAAATCCAATAAAGCTATGGGTGCAATGAGCAGGTGCTTACTACAGCCTTAGAAGGACACTAGCTAAAGTTATTATTTTAAATTCTTTACCAGCAGGTGTTTATAATTGCCTATAAAAGCCATCTTTCTTTTCCCTTCAGCAGAGACATTTTTAAAACATTAATCATAAAGCATCCATATTTTTATACCCAGAAGTTAAAGACCTGGTTTATTTTAAGATAAAAGGCTGTTATGTTGGGGTTTTTTTCTGAGATTACATGTTTGAGTTTGGTTTTCAGTGATAGCAGCTCCGTATATGAATCACTTGTTCACTTATTATAAGGTTTTTGGATGGCAATAAAAACCATATGTGAAAGAATTAATGAAAAACATTCACTGCATTCCTAAGTTTGTTTCCTTTTAGATTGTGCGTTATTAGTTTCCAGTACTTTTTCTTCTGTTAGTTTAACTGTGCTGTAGTTCTAGCTTCACAGAACAGGGCAATCATGAAGTTCACAATGGAAAAATTTACCCTGCTGACAGCGTGTCTTGTCCACTGAGAGGGCAAAATTCGGTGACTGTATCAGATCAGTTTTTTCATCAGACACAGATTTTTCTGTCAGATGCTTATAGAAGGTGCTCACGTACCTGAGGGCAAATGGAGACCTGGTCTGCCTCATTATTCTTGAGCTGCTTGTTCTCATGCGGGCAAAGTGCGTGTTATTAAAAAACATAGATACTGTCAGAAAAGCAAATTGGTATTTGGGAGTTGTTATCATTGATTCTTGGTGAAGTCAGGATTTTATTATTTAAGCGGGAAGCATTTAGATACAGTCTTACTGAGCTTGTTTGTGTCCAGTTCTTTTCTGAGTCTTTTTTGTAATAAAAAGGTAGAGTTTAATATTAAACTTGAACTACGTCAGTGCAAATGGTAACTGTTGCTAATACCTAGATTCTTAATGTTACCTGGTACATGCAAAACCAGAGTTTTAGCTAAGATCTACTTATTAGGTTGTATAAAATTAATAACCAAAGATCTATCAAGAAACCACAAGGCAAAACTGTAAAATCATTCCAAACCCAGGCAAATCTCATCTGTTCTTTTTGACTAGTTGCATTGCACTAGCGCTCAATAGCGACTGTGCATGTCTGCTTGTCAGGTTCAGCAAGCATTGACACATAGCTCAGGGTAAGAGATGGCAGACCTGCAGATGCGTTTTAATTCCACTGTCACTTAAAATGTAGTGGTCTGGGCATGGTGGCTGAATTGGGTTGCATTCATCGCTGCGCTGTTAGCACTAGTTTAAATTAGAAACAGCCTTCTAAGCCTCTGTCCCTCAGGTTAGTGGTCCTACAGAGTTCTTGGACACAAGTCTGAAAGCAGAAAGCTTGTGGGAAAGAAGTTATTTGTAGTATTAAAAGCATAACTTCACTGGTCAAGCAACTGGAGGGTGAAGACAGATTAATAAATGTACTCTTGATGTGGTCTTTTATTGTATATTATTAGAGAGTTCTGCTTGGCCAAACTAGTTGGAGTCTCTTTTCGTTTGCTTATAATTCACTTTAAGGGTAAGATTCAGATGCTAAACACAAGTAGAACTGAACTGAGGGTTTTGATGCATCAGTCCACATTGCTCTTTCAAACTAGATGGAGTGGGACCTATTCAAAAGTAATCACTAATAATTTGCAAGATAAGATTATTGTTATCATTCCTTAAGAATTAAGTTCATAACCATGTAGACAAACAGATAATTTTGTTGTTTATTCACTATTATCCACTCTGTGTATGTCTATATTTATATATAAAATCTATTGAATGCTAATTAGACATTCCATTATGCATACACTTGCTCGCTGAAGAGCAGTTAATTACAGCACAGACTTGTTGGGCTATCTAAGGGTCCGTCTAAATAATGAGGAATAGTGTGATATAAAACATATTCTTCTAATATCTTGTCCGATTTTGTTGAAGGAATCAGTAATTGTGGTTGAGAGCATCTCGCATGCTTCTAGGAGACTCCTGTGTGGTTCTTGACAATTTCATTTTGACATGTGTTTTTTGGACACCAGGAGGGTTTGGTTTTGTTATGTCACTGTCTTCAAATTTCTGAAGGATCTGAACGGTAGATTTCATGTCTCCTGAATTGCTCTTTTCTATAGATACTTCTTAGTTAATCTGCAAAGACTTCTTTGATCTTTTTTCCCCTCCTCCTTTCACTTCCTATTATATTATTTTCCTCTGAAAACCTTCCATATTGCCCTAAGAATCTGATTTACAGTAAGTAATAAATTGCTTAAGTGTTGTCGCATGAGTCTTTCTGTGCTGATTTCATGGAAGCACTAATATCAGCCTTTCAGGTGGTTTGTATTGCTGGATCTTTGCTATCTGTTATCATCTGCAGTGTTTTTCATTGGTCTTGCCTTCCAGCTTGTTTTCCCTGAATTGCTGGGTTTTAAACCTTCTTCCAAGAGCAAATTAGTAGGCACTGTTTGAAGTGGAATTTTACTGTTACCTTTGTGGTGCAATTTTTTGTTTGTTTTTTTTTCTTCTTTTTTTCTTGTATAAGGCCTGATTAAAAGCTTATTTATGTTAATAAGAATCTCCTTTTGATACATGGAGGCTTTGTAGAAAGTTGTCAGCCACTGTCTACTGTTTGTCTACAGTTTTTTATTTGTCCCTAGTTTTGTCCTAGATTTTGGTGTTGTATGCTTTACCAACAGTTTCCTTGCATGCAAGGTATATACGCTGGCTTACAGTGACTGTCAGTGAAGAAAGATGCACTTGTTTCCTTGCAGATCAAGCAGGCTTCTAGGGTTCCCACTTAGTAGCAGCACTTTGTTTCACCGACGTACTTATTTTTCTCTTCTCTAGCAGGCTATAGACTTTCAAAGAACCTGCAGTAGATACTCCGGTTGCTAATATCTGCCTGCAGCCTGTTGGGACCTATTTGGCTTAGCATGAAGCTGAGAGACCACACTGATACAGTGGGAGCTAAGATTTTAATACAGTAAGACCTAGATGTTCCTGAGGCCTGGAGTTGTGTAAGACAGAATTAAATTATTCAAAGTGCATGCAGGAGTTGTTGGCAATATTTTAGCTATGAACAGGTTGTCTACCAGAATTAAATGGTGAGGTAAAATGCTCTAATATGCTTGTTAATTAGATGAGGATTGAACTACTGCCTTATGAAAACACAAATGCAGCCCCAGGACGTATCAGAAGTAATTCTAAGGGTGATACGCGGCCACATAGAAAATGTTACTGCATCAAAACCCTGGTAGGTTCTCCTCTGTAACACTGCACGCAGTTATAGCCATCCACAATCATGAAAGGTAAAATTTGTGGTGATGTGGAGACAGACTGAAACATTATCATGCAAAAAGAAAGTTAAATATCTGGATGTTTTTATTTTTGTACAATGATGGCTTGGAGGAGGAAGGGCATGATTTCTGTTTTCATGCTCGCTTGATGCATTTTCAGACAACAGAAGGGCAGACCTCTGCTGAAGTTAACGGCCATTCTGTCACACACACGCACAGAGTAAACAACCTGGCCATGCTCTATTGTCTCCTGGGAGCTGAGAGGGTCCCAAGTAGTAGGAGGAGGTTTTTGGATGGTATTCTGAAATCAGCAGAGCACGTTTGTGTGTATCTCAGTGACAGCCAAGTCTCTGCTGTCCAAAGTGGGTCCTATAGTACCCTGATCAGAGTAAAAGCCAGGGTGATGCAGGCAGAGAGAGGACACTGGGACATGTCGCACATCCATCAGGCTAGGCTAGGCTAGGCTGGGCTCAGCTGGGGTGTTCCTCCAGCTCATGACATGTTTGCAGAACCTCATGGCTGATGGATGCTTAAACCCACCTTTAGGTGGGCCCTTGCCTAGTCTCTGGGCTCTGTCTTTGTGTCACTCTCCCTAAGTGCTGTTTTGTGTCCCTTTGGCTGACTGGAGCCATGGTGTAGTCAGATCAAATGTTTCTACATCTTTGGGGCTAAGTTAAAAATTTCCCCAGACCTTTGGGGATTCCACAGAAACCTGCGTGAAGTTTTCTTCGGTCCAGCACATCCAGGGTCAGCTCCCATGTGAGGCTAATAAGCCTGAGCCAATCCTGGGAGCAAAAGTTGGGAGCGCTGGTCCTGTGTCCTCTGGCACTTGTGCAAAGAGATTGTTGAGGCTCCAGAGATGAATCATTGCAGAGCCAAGCAGAGTCTGGCAAGGGCTGTGAATGTGAGCTCAGAGCTGCACAAAAGCAGCTACAGCTGATGTCCATGAAGAGGTGGCCCCTGAAGCCAGTGCTGCATCCCCATGGTGTGCTGCCTTTGGTAGCCATCCCAGGCCTGAGCTATTCCTTAGCACATCCAGGTGATGTGGGTTATAGCTATCTACTCTACTTTTAGGTTATGTTGATCCATATTTGAAAGGATCTGTAGGACATCTGCAGTTGCAGATTAATTAATTTAGCAAGTGCCAAGGTCCTTTCAGGTATCCCCCCCCCAAAATGCTTCTGCACAGTGAGTAGTGTGTTTTGATCATATGGGCTAGAGAATTTTTACTTTCATACCTACTGATTTTAGGCTGGAAGATACCAAAATTGTCAAGGATTTTGGGGGGTTTTGGGTTGGTTTTTTTTTCCCCACTCTTTTTAAAACTTATGACTTTATCTTCCCTATACCCCCTTACCCACATATGTTATGGGATAATCAAAGCTCTTTTCTTCCAAACAATGAAGTGAGGGGGGAAAAAAGTCTTGATATACTGCTTTGTAACTGGAAATAGTGAGAAAGCAGGAAAGAAACAGATAGTTGAATTCTGTTGAGCATTCAGTTGAGCCAGTATGCCATGAAAGAGTTAAATCACTCGTTTTCTTAACTTGCTAATACAAGAATTTGGCCTTAGGCAATTAGTTGCTGTTGGAGAATGGTTTTGTTGATATGCTGCCATCCTCTCTAGTATTTCAAAAGATTTTTACATTAATATTATATCTGCCCTACAGGTTATTCTGATGAAAGGAAATTTACAGTCTTAGACAAAAATCTTTCAGTGGGTTGTCTCTTTATCCTTCCTCTTCTGTAGGGAGAGGCTTAATCAAGTTATACCTAGCTGATGTCTCTCTAACAAGTGTGTTAAATATGTGGCTTCAAAGGTAATCTTGAATAACACACAGCTAGCTAATACAAGCAAAATATGTTCTTTCTTTAATAGGAGAGTTCAGAGAGCTAATTTGTATCTGAATGCCCTGCAGATAATCTTTTCCCCAAGCTCCTGGAGAGCCTCTTCTCTTCAGGCTAAAGACCTGACTGAATTCCTCTTGGACTCTTTATCTCTCTCATCTGCAGGGTCCAACAGGTGCAACTGCCTCTGTCTGTATGAATTTCAGTTGCAGCTTGTCTCCACTGATCTAAGCAGTACGGAGAAATTTGATCCTAAATTTGTGGTGTCATTTTGCACTGATCTTGTGGAACCAGAAGTGCCAAGCTCAGTGTTAAATCAGGAATTTGACTTGCACAGATGAATGGTCTTTTCAAAACACCCTCAGGCTATGCTGTGTTTTCAGTTGTAAGTGTGTGAGCACCAGACTTTAAAAGAAAGGTCATTATTAATACATTAATCTTGGGTGTAGCCACTATTGTTTAATCTCTAAAATACAGACTCTAAAAATATTTTAGTGGAATAATGAGACATGTTACTAGTTTGGAATAATTATCTAAACATTTGTGTTGAACTATTGACAACACTGAACTTCAGCTTTTCTTAGCAATGCAATTAAGCAATACGCATTTGGTAAAATAGCTATAATTTCCAGTTTAGCTACTGGGAAGTAATTTTCTTTGTTCTTTGATCTGAGGCAAATTTTCTGCTATTGTCAGAGGATGGAATTAAGAGGGTGCTCCTTCAAAGGAGCTGTATGTGTACTTAGAAATAAGTGGGACAACTGTTTTTCATCTTATCTGCATTTGTTCCTTTGAAACTAGACTTAAATGGCTTGGGTTTTATTGTATTAAAATTCTAAATAAGGAAAAACCTTTATGCATGTGTTCGCTTTGCATTGCTCAATCGTTATGATAGGAATTATTTTTTGAGCGTATGGGGTTTTCTTGGACTGGCTTCCAGTTGTGTTTGGACTGTAATAGAGAAATTCCCTTTTGCATCCAGTGCAAAGCAGACCTACTTTCAGGGTCAAAAGTAACACCGAATTCAAATAAAATGAGTACTTGGTCTCAAAAAGTTGACTTGAGCACGGTAGAAGTGGAAAAGGAGTCACACTAATCGTATCTTTTATGTTTGGGAAGTTGGTAAATGTGATAAACTGTGGTCTGTTTCATAAAATGATTGAAAAAAGTGTTAAAACTGGTAAACATCAAGAAATCAAACTACAGTCTGTTAAGAGGAAAACCAAAAGTCTTTTCATAAATTAGGCCATATGTGTTGTGAAATCTTTGAAGTGAATATCATGCACGTAGTAGAATACTTCTAACTAGTTTATGTTCAGGTACCGAGGATTCATCGACCCGGTACAGTCTGAGCAATGCTGTGACAAGTGATGATAAAACCACGCGAGCCCAGGGGTAGTTCTTTCTCTGGCTAGGCGTTACTGAATATATTGCATGCTTTGGTCTCCATAGATTGATTTTTATTTTTTTTTATATGTGCGAATGCTGATGAAGTCACTGGGGTATGCTAGGACCATCACTGCTGTTTTCAAAGCTGGTGCTTTCTGGTGTTTCAGGGCTGGGGTGGTATCCCACAGAATTATACACTGAGAAAATCCTCTGTGATAGCAATATTTCTGTTAAATATCCTAGAATATTCACCCACATATTTTTTTTTTCGTTAGTGATGGTTGTCAGTCTTCTGTCTTGTCTACCTGTAGAAGAAAGACCTTGAGTGTCAAGAATTCGTTTCCAAACTTTGTGCAAGACTGCTTTATCTTTTTGGTGGATGAAAATAGTTACAGGTTTTTTCGTCTCTCATTTTCTTCTGACTGCAGTAAGACAGAGTATGTTCCTGCAGTCTGTATAGCAGGGGTATTTCAAATTCAGATAAGGATAGAGACCGTGGCTTAAGATTGGTTTTGCTCACAATTTTGATTATTTTTTCATCTTTGCATCTTCTGAAGTGTTTCTGTAAGCAAGAGACTATTTTGGAGTCCATGTTGCTTCTGCTCTCACTTTGATGTGAGCTGTTAAACTATAATTCTGTGGGAATAAGTCTTGAGTTTCTTGTAATTTCAGTTTTAGATGTTTTAGTGCATGCAAAACATAGATTGCACATTCGTGCAGTCTGAGTAATAATCTTATGCTTAATTGGGGAAATATTTATAAGCATTTCCATGGCATTTATGGGAAGTCTGTCTCATGAAAGAAATATAAAAGTAACTAACTGTTTAAAGATCTTAACTTTAGAGCTCAATATTGGTTGTATCAAATGTGATTAGAGATTTCGTAATACTCACACGCTAATTCACAGTTATTCTTCTATTCCAGTCCTACTCAACTGCTTACATTTTGGTTTGAAACTCTGAGTTCCCTCTGTCTGCTGTGATTTTCAAATCCATCCTCATAAAAAATGCTGGATTTCCAGATTCACAGCAGAATATTACATTACTTTGGGTTTGTGATATTAGTTACCTTAACAATGGGTGTTAATTACTAAAGAAGCTGAAGAGTGATAAAAAGTTACCATTTCACTGATGCAAAATTAGTGAAATACTTAGGGTTTTGTCATTAGTGCTTTTCAAAATGAAATTCCTGTGTCAGCAGCATTGGAGGCTGTCATTAATTCTTGTGGATTTGAAGCCTGATTTAACCACAGTTAAACAGCACAACAGCTGGCTTTGCTAGGTGGGTAGGGTGTGGAGGCTTTTAAAAGTCTCCAAGGGCTTTTCTGGTCTTCTGAAGTTAGAAAATGATTGTTGTCATAGTGTGGAGGGAAGAGTCCTGTAGGGCACCTAATATAGTAGTTGCAATCATGTATCATTTAAATCCAGATGACTCACTTCCCAAGGACTAGCTGATGTATTTGACCAAACCACTCAGCTCCTCTGTAATTAATTTTCTCTGGTGAGAAATAATCTCATGTTCCTTGAATAGGAACTCCTAAAGGCTTGTGAAGTGCTCAGATGCCCCAACAGCGATATGCATGTATTTTATCACAGCTGTAGACTGTGTTGGAGACAGCTGGAGTCATTAGGAGCCATTGATTCTTTCCATTCTTCAGGATATGATGCGATATGCAATAGCATGCAATTTCAATAAATTAATGATTCAGGTTAGGGTATTAGTTTATGATGATAAATAATTTCAGACTATATTCCTCAGCAAAACTTTTGATGCTTTTTCCTGCAGTATCTTTGTGTCTTAGCTGGGCCGTTATGTTTGGGTGGGTGGGCAGCTGGGTGGGTAAAAGAACCAGTTGGATGGTTGACCTCAGAGGGTTGTGGTTAGTAGGTCATACTCTACCCAATGACCAAGAGGTAACAGGCAGGGTTCTGTCGTGGATCTGTCCTGTTTCACATCTTTAGCAATCACCTGGAGCTGGCAACACCATACGTGCGCTCTCAAGTTTGCAGATGAGCACAGACTAGGGTTCCAGTTGTGCTGGAGGATAGAGCTGCCAACCAAGGGAATAGAATAGAATCATTAAGGTTGGAAGAGACCTCAAGGATCATCCAGTCCAACCATCCCCCCACCACCTATTAACCACTAAACCATGTCCTTCAGTACCACGTCTAACCTTTCCTTAAATGCCCGCAGGGATGGTGACTCCACCACCTCCCTGGACAACCCGTTCCAATGCCCGACCACCCTTTCCGAGAAGAAACTTCTCCTAATCTCCAATCTGAACCTCCCCTGGAGCAACTTGCAGCTGTTCCCCCTAGTCCTGTCACTAGTTATCTGCAAGAAGAGGCCGACCCCCAGCTCACCACAACTTCCTTTCAGGTAGTTGTAGAGGGCAATAAGGTCTCCCCTGAGCCTCCTCTT
This sequence comes from Psophia crepitans, assembly GCA_013399095.1. NCBI lineage: Eukaryota > Metazoa > Chordata > Aves > Gruiformes > Psophiidae > Psophia > Psophia crepitans. The sequence goes on along the minus strand of VWZZ01004976.1, from coordinate 1,411,775 downwards.
CTCCAGACTAAACAAGCCCAGTTCCTTCAGCCGCTCCTCATAAGACCTGTAATCTGGGAATAAGATTTTTAAAATGAGACCTGGAATCTGGGCAGGGTGAAGGGATGGGCCTGCAGGAACCTCACAAAACTAAGTGAGGACAAATGCGATGTCGAGCCCCTGGCAGGAGTACAGGCTGGGGACAGTGGGGCTGCAGGGAGCAGCTCTGTGGGAGAGGCCCTGGGGGTGCTGTTAGACAGCCGGGTACCAAGAAGCTGTGCCATCTCCATCCTTGGAGGTTTTTAAGACTGGACTAGACAAAATCCTGAACAACCTCATCTGACCTTATGGCTGAGCCTGCTTTGAGCCAGAGGTTGGACTTAAGACTTCCTGAAGTCCCCTTTAATCTGAAATATCTTAATCTGTGATTCTATGACTACTTATTTATTCAATTTCAGATTTTTAATTTGAAAATTGCCTTTGCTATTTGATTTGCATGTCTAAAATGTTACATACTCAAGTCTGCTCTGTCACAAATTCAACTAACGCTTACTGTGTGTATGTGTGTGTGTGTTTTAATGTTCTGTTTTAAAAAAAAAATCAAATAAAAATCTGGGCCTTTACCAAGCTTGCATTTCAAAAATAATTCTTATATCACAAGTGTTACTTGCCTCCCTGTGCTTATTACTGGTTTCTTTTGTGCTTATTTCTTGTGTAAACTTGCCACATGATTAATACACTTTTTTTGTTTCAACAGAGGGAGAATATATCAAGATGTTCATGCGGGGTCGACCAATCACAATGTTCATTCCTTCTGATGTAGAAAATTATGATGATATTAGGACAGAGCTGCCTCCTGAGAAGTTAAAACTGGAGTGGGTGTATCCTGATATCAGTAACTACTTGCAGTTCCCTTTTTGTCTTGTCTTGCCTTTTTTTTTTTCCTTTAGAATCTGGTTTTGTCTCTTCTCTGTTCAAATTACTGACAACTGGGGGGAAAAAAGTTGAGTTTAATAAAACGATTGAAATGGTTTGTAGCTACTTTATAGTACTCTTTTAAGCTGCAAAATGTGTAGGCACAGAAAAGCCGTATTTTTTTGTTTGTTTTGCTGTTGAAACTAAAGGCTGTTTATTTTTAGTGTGAAAGTGTCTTTGGAGAGTTACTGAGTTTGAAAAATCTGCGCCCCCCCCCCCCTTAATGTCGGCTTTGTGTTCAGGAACATTGATAGTTTTCAATCTCTGTTCATTTTTAAAGAGGTTGTAGAGCTATGGACGTTCTCCAGAATTGTCGTTGTCCTTACCTACGGAGCAAGGATTGCAGAAGCAGCTGTCCACAAGGTTCTTTGCACTGCTTCTGTGTTTTAGCTCTGAAGTGAAGGGGTTCACTTCTTGAAGAATGGTATGCATTAAATACACTTATTGTGTGAAGAATGGAGTTAGTTCGTGTGGCTGACAATTCCCCAGGCTTAGTAGATCAGATGTTAACTTCATTATAAGAGACGTGCACAGGTTTGGGTTTTCCTGTCACCTCCTGTCTCTGCAGATTCTTCCAGTAAGCTGAGATTGTTTGAGTAAGTTTCTTAGTACTTCAGTAAAATAACATGTCTAGGCAGCACCTGAGTTGGTGTAATAATCTCAAGTTTGATCCTTCTGATGTTGCTGAAAGCAGGATGATTTTTAGGAATGTTGATGATACCCTGTCATATGTCAGGATATGTACAGACAGAAGCTGCTCGTACCTCTCTCAGCATCTGTTAGTGACTAAGGCATACATATATTTTAAAGCACCCCGTGTTACTCACTTTAGGAGAGAAGATTTCTCTATTTTTCTGCGTTTATTAACTAATAGAAGTTTGAAATAGGTAATGTCGGATACTTGGTTTTGAAGAATAGCTGTGGAACTTGTGTCCTCTGAACTTTTCAGTGAGTCTGTGGAAACTTAGACCATAAAGGAGGAAACTTTTTAATACAAAAGTTTGACTGGCAGGAAAACTGAGCTCTTACTCATGCTTTGCAAAGCTGTGGTGCCCAGCTTTCCTACTGTCACAGCTCTTGGGTGCTGATGCTGGCACTCGTGACTGTGGAATGAATTGGGTCAGTCACTGATCTGACTGAAATTTAATCTTTTTTTTCGGAGTTAATTTTCAGCAGGATCAACTCATTAATTTGATTTGCCCCGCAAACATGCAAGGGCTGGAACTGGCGTACTGGAGGAAGATCAGATCTACTTTTTCAGCAGTGGTGAGGAGTTTGGAACGATGAAAACAGATCATGAAATCACACCCTCAGTTAAGTAGGTGCAAATCCCAGTGTGGACACACTTCTGTAATATCCAAGGACCTTAAGTTCAGGTTCAACCAGTTTCCTGCTGAGGGCTAATTAAAGTGAAATAAAGCTAGTCTAAACAGACTGTCCGTATGTTTTTGGAATCCGTTTAAGGAAATGTCATTCTAAATCAGACCGGTATATTTATGAGTGTAGGGTGTCTTTTGGATACGATGGTGAAGAAAACAACGAGGAAAAGGGAGTAAAATTTATGAGGGCTTAGTATTAGTCTCTATGATGTACAAAATTGCTCTTCAGTTTTGGCGACGGGAAGGTACGGCAGCAGCAGATCTTCTACTTCGTGCACAGGTTTGGCAAGGGAAAGAAATCTGCAAGCCAGCCGTAACTTCTAAATATGGTGGCAAACTGAAGCCTGTACACCTTATTAAAAAGGCATGGGGACAGCGATTCACAGAATATTTTATTAATGAGTGTTCTGCAACTGAAAGGTCAATTGAGTGCTCCATCTATAAGTTTTGTTTTGAATGCCTTTAATTCTCCTGCCGTCTGGATGATTGTTTATAATTAGGTTTTCCTTTGATATTACTGTTTTGGAAGATGCTGATCAACTGTGAACAACTCCAAGGCAAGAACAGAAGGGTTCCTAGGGTGGGTGGTTTTTGGGTGGTTTTGATTTTTTTTTTTTTCTTTTGTTGATTGGTTGTGGAAGGGGGTGCCCTTTTTAGATGAACAGTGTCCTACAGGTATATTCAACAACTGACACCCAGTACTGGAGGTTCAACAGAACATATTTAGCTTTTGTCTGCCCTGCAGATTACTGTCAATTGAAGAAATACCTAAGCTGCTTGGCAAGATAAAGTAGCTCCTGGGGATGTCTGAGCTCTTGACTGTGTCTGGTTCCTTAGAGATTTAATTTAAAATGAATAATTTTGTTTGGGTATCCCTGCTTTTATAGTGCAATCTTTCCTGCTGCACTTCAGAACTAGTTAAAGCATATCTGGCATTTCTAGTGAAGTGCCTTATTTAGCAGCTACGGAGGTCACCATCAGCGCTGCTGTTGACAGGCAGTGACTTTATAGACTCTTTCTCCCAGTGTATAGTAGCTCAGTTTCTGGAGGGTATTTCTGATGCTCGTCTTTCTAAGACTAATCGAAGCGAGCAGTAAATACACTGTTGAATTCTGGTGTGCAGAGGATCACTTTTCATGAGGGCCATGGCTATTCTTAGCCAGTTGAAAAAAAACCCAAACCAAAACCCAAACTAAAGGCTGTTAAGCATATCAAATGTTGTGACAAAACAGTTCTTGTAGTTGGTGAGAAACATTCACAACCTGAATTTCACTGGTTTGAACATCAGTCTCACTGAAAGATTAACATTGAAATTTAGTGGAAATGAAGCATCAAAGTTGTGTCACCCCTTTTTCTGTAGAGAGAGACGGTCAGTTATTGTATTAACCTATCTGCTGCTTTGTTCTGAGTGTGTGAAGAAGGAAAGAACTGCTGTGGAGCAGCAATCCTTCCCGTTTTCTCTTAAGATAGTCTGGATTGGAGAATGAAGAAAGCAAAAAATTGCTCCCACAAAACAGGTTGTTCCTTTACATGCTCCTAGAAAATGCAGCTGCTCTTTTTACTGTGTAGGAGGGCAAAAGGAAAGGAATGGACTGAGGAAAATGTAACCATTTTTTGCAGCCTCATGAATGCCAGAGCTCAGTGGCAGATGCCAAAATATTTAGCCTCAGCTTTGCATGGTAGACTTGTGCTGTGGAAAGGCCTGTTTGCGTAAGTCATTAATACTTGTCTAGGATGAATGTTCAAAGATGTCAATCTTGCTAAATCCTTATCAATACACTCCCTATTGTGCACAGCAGATAAACGAGATCTGTGTTTCTCCTCTGAGCAGATATTTAGTATAACATTTGCCAATATTTTCATTTGTTTGTAGTTCATCATTTTTGAAAGTTCAGCGGTCCTGTTGTTTGGGGTTGGTTTTTTGTTTCAATTTTTTTTTGTTTGTTTGGTTTGGTTTTGGGTTTTTTTTGAGAAAAGACCGTTCTGGAGTTTCTTTTTGTTCAGTGTTTAAAAGAAAAGAAGGAGGAAAATTTAGTGGGAAAGTAAATAATGATGGAGGAGAAACAGAGGCATCTTTTTTCTTTTCCTGTCCTCAGCATCGTGTTATATCAGCATTTCTCTCAGTATCATTTGCTAAGCAAGCTAGTGAATAATCTCAGCTTCAGAGAAGCCATTGTGGTATTCCGTAATAAACGGAAGACAGCAAGATACAAATCTGTTTTGTTCTCCATACTCTGAAGAGATCTAATTGACAACTGAATGCAGTGTCCCTCTTTGAACCATTGTGTAGTTACAGCATCTGTTTAATTTTGCAAGTGTTCCTCTGGTATAGCAGTCCTTTGGTTTGATGGGACTGCAAAAGAGGAAAGGTGGTGTGGGGGAAATTGATTTTTGGGAGTGAGGGGTGGTGCTGAAAGGGGCGTGGTGGTAACTTTTGTAGAAATGTAGCCCTCTTCCGAGAAGAATAGAGGCCAGGCTCTCAGCTTAGGAGATGTCAAGTTAGATCCTCCCAACCTTGGACTACTGTGCCTGCTTTCATTTATGAGAAAGGGCCAGCTTCATCCATCCAATTTTCTCCATGCAGGTCTTTGAATTCCTTTTATTTACCTGATTAACAAGGACCTAAGCCTGGAATCCTTTTGCTAAAGTTGCTTAATGTATTTCCCATATTTTCCTTGCTGTTGCAGGTGTATTCATTGGCACTGAAGTGAGGACCTCTCTGAAATGCAGGGCATAACAGGAAAATGATATTTTTGAGGCTACAAGAGCTACTGTTAAAGTCTGAATTTTGATATTAATAGTGACTCTGGGAACTGAAGTACAGACAGACACATTAATAGTCTGGGTGAAGAAAATGGCGTCTGTTTCAAAGAAATAACAAGTTGTAATAAAGTTTGATCAGTACTAACTGAGGCTGTGTAAACTGAATGTCATTAGGAGTCATGCAGTTTCCTATAAAAATTGTCCCTTTAATATATTTTGGGTAGATTTGGATGGAATATTTTTCACTGTGTCAGTTCTTTTTGAGTTTTGTTTGTTTAAAAAATACTCTAAAACAGTCTAAGGAAATATTTCCTGATCTTGGCAGCTGCTGTGCAGAAGCTTGCCTTTTTCTGAAGGGCATGAGGAATTTTCACATGCTTGTTTTCAAAGGGTAAATGGAAGTAATGCACTGGTGCCCAGGGTGCAGATGCAGAGCTCTGTTGCTGTAAAAAAAAAAAAAAAAGTTAAGCCAACACAGTGAGTCCTGCTGTTACCTAATGAAACTTCACATGGAGGTTTTATAAAATTACAACACTGTATTTGTTTTACATCATGTGCCTTATACATTTTATTTTTAACATCAATGAGCATCACTTTTTAAGGTATTTGTTTTCCTGAAGCTCAATTGTATGGAGTTAGGTTTAGGTTTTTTTTAAATTGTGCTGTAGTTCTAGAGGAAAAACATAAAGGGCATTTGCTGACATGAGAGCTCCCCAGAAAGCCTTTGAGAGAGAGGAGAGAAGAAAAAAAGTTGGTGTGGGGTTTGGGTTGGTTTGGTTGGTTGGTTGTTTTATTTTTGTTCTGTTTTTTTTTCTGGTATACAATGATTACAAAAACCTTGACTTTAAAAAAAAATATGTATAGATATGGATATCGTGGAAGAGACTGTCGAGCCAATGTTTACCTCCTTCCTACCGGAGAAATTGTATATTTTATAGCATCAGTGGTGGTACTGTTTAACTATGAGGAGAGAACTCAGCGACACTATTTGGGGCATACAGACTGCGTTAAATGGTTAGTATATAAAATTTGCCTGTAAGTATGTGTGTAATAATGCAGAAATGTATTTTTTCCTACTCTCTCCTACTGTGTGTATGAGCTCATTAATGTCATCATAATTGTAGTTATTTTCTGTTTCATCAGTCCCAGTAGATTTCATTGTAGTAAACACTACACCAATGAGTGGTGCTAGAGCAGTCCATTCTAGCTTAGGATTTCTGGCTTACGTGTAAAACAAACGGGATCTGTAGACAATCTAGGAGTGCCAGAGAGAACATCTTTGTGTAAATTGTTCTAAATAGGTGTCCCAGAAAATAAAAATCGTCAGTCTAATTCTAAGTCAGTGAATTACAGGCAGTGTGTCAAAGGTGTAGTCTTAAAGGAGAATTAGAAAACCAAATGGGAAACTGAGCAATATTTTTTTCATTTTTTAATAGATGCCCCATCCAAGTATTAGGGCTCTCGGGGAAGTCAGAAAGATGTTTGCAAAACAAAACAGAGAAGCAGGGAAATTGAAGCCAATGTGATTGCGGGTGCAAAGGCAGTTGCTGACTTTACGACTTTAGTCTGAAGAGCAGTGCATGTAATGTCGCTCCCTACTGTGCCTGAGTTGCCCCTAAACCTCTCTTCTCCTGGATCTGCTTTGATAACTGTAATTGCTTCTTGTGGGAGGAATGCTGTCAGTCTTGTGTTTTTCGTTAAAAAACTAGACTGAATTGTAAATGGTTTTGGTGTCCATCATTCTGACCTCTTCAGGTCCTCCCTGTTCCCCCTTTCTTGTTTTAGTGGCTTTCTTCCCCTTTGTAATCTTACAGAGAAAGCAAATAAGAAGGTCGGTCAGAAAAATCACTAGGGTTAAGAGCATGTGTACTCTGAAATTTGTTTTTTCGCATCAACTCCAAAACAAAATGTGATAAGCAGAAGCAGATTTTTACTTACACTAGTAGTGCACCATACTCATTAGTACAGTTAGATCAGTAACTCGTTTCAAGTGGCAGTAATCCGTGACTCCTGGCTGCGCAAGCCCTCAGTCAACTTTTTCATCTGTTTTTTTTTTTTCCACAGGTTCATGCTATCTGTAGATTTAGGCGTAAAATATACCGTAGTGTTTATAAATATGGCACATAACTATGTGTGGGAAGTTCCTCGTGAGACAATGTATATTTTGTTACAGTGGACTCCCAATGCCGTGCAAACCTTAGACTGGTCAGAGCACGCATGGAGGTGGCTCTTCTGGTGCTCCTGGTTTTGTGCCAGCAGCCGCTGCAAGAGCCTGATCAACCAACCCATCAGTACAGTGCGTAATGAAGTAGTCTGATGAAAAACATTCAAGCTGTCTCATTAAAAGTGGGATCTAGGATCATAAGTGTCTTCTGTTGAGAAAGAAAAAACAAAAAACAAAAAACCTCTCAGTTTTGAAGACCTATGACAGCAAAAGCAAGTCATATTTCTGTCTGTCTTAGTCTTGCAGTTCATCCAGACAAAATTAGAATTGCAACAGGACAGTTAGCTGGAGTGGATAAAGATGGAAGGGTAAGTAATAGAGCTGTTGAGCAGTAGTATCTTGTTTTGAAAATCAGGAAAAAGTGTTTGTTGGATTTGTGGTTGCTTTTTTTTTAATCTCATAATCACCTTCTGTTTGCAGTTTATTTTATGCACTGCATTTACTGAGACATTTTGCCGTTTCTAAGATAACGACCTATATCTCTAGCAAAAGACGGTAACAACTAAGAACTCAGCCATACATTGAAAAGAGCAGAAGCTCATCAAGTCCTTTATCTGTGACATAGGAAACTCAATTTTAATGCTGCAAGCGGATGTGGAGCTTGTAATTGATTTATAAGGCCACATCATTTCTGTCATATTTCTTTCAATGAGTCTTCTCCCAGAGGATAACAAGTCCCCAGTTCTGTGGGTCAATGTAGTCTTAAGGCTTCATGGAAGAGGAAACCAGCTTTTGAGAATTCATGGAAGGTGTGTCAAGCTTTCCTACGAACTTCCTTATTTGAAAGAAAATGTGTTTAAACGCTCTTGTCCCTGGCTGTTGGCAAAACTCTGTCAGAAGTTGAACAATTGGATTGTCTTCATGAAGTTATATACAGAGTGGGGGAAAAAGGGAGTCGGGGAAGACAGGTGCTATGAGTTGTAGAATACATTAAATATAACTCTTATTCAAATGTTCAACTTAATTTCTTAGATTTTGTAAGAAACTGATGTGGGGTTTTCCTTACAGATATTGTTAGAATTTCCACTGAACATTTGTTGAATCTCTTGTTAGGGCTGGTTGGTTTATTTTTCCATCAGTGGAATGATTTGTTGTCACTTTCTATGGTGAATGCTGTCTTTAAGCCAACTTAATTCCCACATTATTTGTGATTGTGTCACATTTATGAAGCTAAGCTGGCTTGGGATAGTACTTGTATGAAATATTACCATGGAAATTTTCATTCAGTGATTGGTGATGGTTAGGGGACATGGTGCACCAGAGGTTTGGGTTTTTTTCTGTTATTGTTTCATTCCTATTAAAGAAAAAAGGTTTGATCATTGTTTTCCATTGTTGCATAAGATTGCTAGATCTGGGGTCTGAGGTGCAAGATGACTCTTTCATTATTTGTTCAGTGACTTAACATGGGGCAAAGATTTCTTTTCACAACTAGCAACTAAATTTCTTGCCTTGTTGGCACCACTGCCATGTTTGTAGCCCAAACACAGGGAGCAAGATTGTCTTGACTCTCACCTTTTGAGCTTGAAGATACTATCCAGCGGCATTGTTCGCACAGGTCATCCTGCATTTCGGTCTGCAGATTGTAATTCAGGTAGCATCTGCTTAACAAAACTTGACTCCTGCATGTGATGGTTTCACTGTTGATGACGCTGTTTGTCCCGTTGCTTTTTCACACAGCCTCTGCAGCCCCATGTTAGAGTGTGGGACTCGGTGAGCCTGGTCACGCTGCAGGTTATTGGCCTCGGGACTTTTGAACGTGGAGTGGGGTGTTTGGATTTTTCAAAAGCGGTAAGATGGGTGCGATTACTTGGTGTGTTAAATAATTTATCCAATCCTATGTAAACGGAAGGGAAATCTTCGGAGATTTTTGTATGTGGCTGTCTATCTGATCCGTTTTGGTATTAAAAGTGTGTCAGTAAAGTTTATGTATACTTTATAAAACCAACTGACAGTGAGCTAGCTGGAAAAACAGGAAATTGCACATGTAAAATTGCAGTAACAAACTGGCACAGTGAGTAAATAGCAGGCAAGAAAAGACTTAGGTAGAAAATTAAATCTGCTGGGTTTGGTAGTTTGGTTTTGTTTGTAAGGGGCTTGACTTTTGTTTGGAATTTAAAAACAAGTTTGTTGCTGAGGTTCATGAAGACAAATTTTAGTGAGTTCTGGTAGAACGGGTAACTTTTCTGCTTGCACACCTGGAGTGGGTTTTTATCCACTGACAGGAAATTAAAAGCAAACAAACAAACAAAAAAACCCCAAACCCAAACATTATCTTAGGCTTTTTTGTTTTTTTCCTGAGGAATAATTGGTTCAATCTGTGCCTCTGTTAAAAAAAAAAAGTAGTATTGTTACTGGACCTATAGAATTTATCAGAAAAGTCAGTAGCAATTTCTCTGGTCCTGCTGGGTTCTAGATATCTCCAAGGATGAGACTCAACAGTGTCGCTGGACAACTTGTTGAAAAGAAATGCTTACACTCTCTTGCTGCAGTTTCACTTAACATTGAAATGTTGCTAGGTTAGTTATATCTAGGTTTTGTCTTTCTATAAGTAAAGGAATATTCTTTTTTTAATAAATAGGGGGTAGCATAAATAGAATAGTATAATTCTTGGCACTCTAACAAACCAATAAAACTTTTTAATTCAGATACTACTTCTCTGAGATGAATAAATACATATTCCATCATTTTAAAAACAAAACAAATTAAAAAAAAAAAACACACTAAGGAATTTATTCAGTTTTGCAGCTGAAAGTGATTTTGACACCTTATTACAGTCTCATATGATTCCTTATTAGACTGAAACAGTGAATGTGCAGTGTCTAGAACTGTGTTTTTACCACATAATTTCATTAACCCACGTAAGAGCTGTGTATGTCGATAATGCTGTCTTCAAGGTTTCTATCCGCTTAATTGACATGTCTATTTGTATATTACTGCTCATAATAGTATTTGGGAATAAAAATTTCAGCCACCTCTGTTTTCATAATTTGTTAGAGAATATGATTGAACTGCAAGAATCAAGTTTAAAATAAATCAGGCCTCCTCCAAATCTTTCTACACATATCCTTGAAACAACTGGTTTGTGCAAGTATATGTTGCTGTGAATAAGTATGTTTTTTGTTCTAAGATTTCTCTGTCTGCTCTTTTAATTCTGTTTAGCCATATTTATCAATTCATTGTAAAATTGTTCGAAATAAGCCACTTCAGTTATTTAATACCATAGGTGCCAGTCCTTCTGCTCTGTAAGCATCACTTTATTCAGAAAGCGTTACCTTTGCTGCAGTTTCAGCCGTTACCTGATGAAACTGCTGGTACTTAATGCTCCACGAGGAAAAAATGGGATGTGCGTACAAAATTTGATAACATAAAGTTGTGTGTATGGCACAGCACAAGTGGAGCTGTGTGTCCTCTGAGACCCGAGGAAAAACAAAACATATGCAGAATAGAAAAAGGGAGAAACCTCTTTGCTACTAGCGTGATATTACAAACAGGAAAGCAAAGAAACAGACAACAACAAAACCAAACTGAAAGGGAGAGACTTGGTAAGACATTTTTAAAGCTTTCCTAGAATATTACTTGAAGCATGGTCATTTTTTGTCAGATTATGCAAAAATCTATGTCTGTCTTTAAGAGAAAGGGAAATACCAGATATATCAAGCTTATAATTACTTTACAAGGACTTGCTTAATTTTCATTTGTATCTTTGTGGCTTTTTAAAAATTCTACTGCCCTGCCTGTTTCTAGAGGGGGTATGATGGTACTTTGTCAGCACTTCTATTTTTCTTTTTCCTTTAGGATTCAGGTACTCATTTGTGCGTAATTGATGACTCCAATGAGCATATGCTCACTGTGTGGGATTGGCAGAGGAAATCCAAAATAGCAGAAATAAAGGTAATTATTGTGCAAATTAATATTCTGAAATACAAGCGGTTTCATTCACAAATGAATCACTTTCACTTTTTTCATTCACTTTCATACAAAGTTTCAGACACACACATTTGAGCTTGCTTGGAAACTGCAACTGTGTAATACTGGTGGCTTGTGTAAGGGCCCAAAAGAAATGTATTCTTAACTTGTATGTTGGAAGGGTTTTGAATATTGAAGCACTTATAGTTACATTTCACTTATCCCTTAAGAGCCAGTCTAAATAAAGCAAGTCTCTAATATTTTCCTAATTAAAAAAAAAAAAAAAAAATCCTGGGAACTTTAAGAAACTGAAGTGATGATTCAGTCTCTAGTTGTTTATTTTAAAAAAATACTTTTAGACATTCCTTATTTTCATTTTTGTCTGAATTGAATTCCAGGCATTGATTCTCAGTACATGTGTCTCTTCTCATTTGAAGTCCATTAGTACTTTTGTAGATTGCAATCTTGTCTGCTTTCCTGTTTCTTTTATAACCTTCTAAATTTCTGATCGATAAGAAGCGTTCAGAGGTGTTGCACTCAATGTTCGTGTAAAGTTAATTCCACTGGAAACACCCAGTCCAATAATTACTTGCTGTCGAAGTCTGTCTTTGCATTATACAGTATCAAGCAAGGAGATATTACATGGATGTGGAATTTAATATTTCTTAAATTTTTTAATCATGAGTCAGCAAGTAGAATACTCTACAAGCATATACATCTATATGATTACCAACTTGCAATTTCAGATAACAAAATCAGGTTGGTCTGACCCATTTTCTGTAAATTATGTTGACCAATACTAATTATATTCTATTCTGTAAGTTTTAATGACAAAGTAATTCTGTGTCAGTATTTTCATTTCCTTACTGATGTTTGATGTGAAACTATTTGGCATATGCCTTGTATTTCCCATTTTGTTGACATTGTTTTGGCTATTTTCACTTTCCAGGGAGTTCCTTCATGTTTCAGAATTGGCTAAGACCAATTTGGCAGGGACAGCTTGCCCTTCAGTACTTATTCACGGTTAGGACTTGACCTCGCAGTATCTTAAGCACCTTCCACGACAGGTGGAGTGAGCAGAGTTTCATCCCTTGAGCTAGGGTGCAAAGCAACAGCCTTTTTTCAGGTGAACTCGATTAAATTTTTCAGTCCTTGGTTTCCATACAATTTGTGGATACAGCAGGTTCGCTCAGTGGAGGAAACTGTGTGTGAGAATCATAATGCAATAAACATGGCCATCAACAAAAAAGGAGACTTAAGAAGATAGTTTTCCTAAAGTGAGCTAAAAATGGTGGAGTGGGAAAGGGTGCTCCCACAGGTGCTGATTCAGCAGCACTTTTATGTATACTTCTTTAAAGTGTGGGCTTAAGTCCCATAGAAGTGAATGCACTGATGCATTTACTGAAGTGTTTTGTGGAGTCATTGCCTCCAGGAGATTGTCTTCAAAGACAGTTTGGTTGAATAGAAGTTGGATAAACAACCAGTCAGTTTGTTATGTTTGTAAAATCTATTTGTGAAGGATGAAACACTCACTGAGGTATTAGGAATTCAGTATGGAGCCAGTAAAAATACAAAGGTGGGACCCTATGTTTCAGAGTTTTGAGTTATGCAGGCTTCTTTTTTTCTTCTGTGTGAGGAAGAGAGAACCCAAAGGAGTGTTTATACCATTTCAGAAAGACAATGATGGATATAATCCTACTGTGTTCCCATTGTCTCACCTCTGTCACAGCTTTGTTATCCAGAACAGCAAACTAGTCTGTGTAAAAACTTAAGCAGGTAGTCAACCCGAAAGTGTCTTTTGTGCATCATTCACTTTCCGTGGCAGACATTTGAGCTATTCCAGAGGACAGAACCTTTGTAATTTAAAAAGTGAATGTAAAATCCTGACTCTTTCACTGAAGTTTTATAAAGATCTCTTATGAATGTAAAAAATATTTATATACACAAAATGACATGTGCGGTCATTCAGACAGTTGATTTAGCACAGAACACTTACAGATTCCTTCAAGCGTACAAGCTGTCTTAATTTCTCATATCTCTGTTCTGAAACTTTGGATTTTGTATGTTTTTCTAGTAGTTAATGTTCCATCTGAATAAATATTGTTTCTGTTGTTATTTCAGACTACAAATGAAGTTGTTCTTGCTGTAGAATTCCATCCAACTGATGCGAGTACCATAATAACATGTGGCAAATCTCATATATTTTTCTGGACCTGGAGTGGCAATTCGTTATCAAGGAAGCAAGGGATATTTGGGGTAAGAACGTCTTGATATCAGATCAGTTTTAAATCAGTGGTATGATCTGCTCTCACTTTCTATAAATTTGCTCCATTGTTACCATGTACTGTTTGAGTGGGGAGGTAAACAAACAAAAAAAGGTTAAATTCTGCTTCGGTGTACGCAGGGTGTTTGGGTGTGGATGCATGATACTAATTATGTAAAGAGCACAAGCAATTACAGCTTTCTTTTGCTTATTTTGTTTCAGAAATATGAAAAACCCAAATTTGTTCAGTGTTTGGCTTTTTTGGGAAATGGTGATGTGCTCACTGGAGACTCTGGTGGGATAATACTTATATGGGGCAAAACTACTGTAGAAGCTACTCCAGGAAAAGGACCTAAAGGTAGGATACATTCACAGTTACTTGCAGATTTTAGATAGTCTGTAGAAGACAAACATGAAGGATTGCATTAGAAAAGGGAGAGGGAAACAGGCCTGGCTAAGATTGTACATTTCCTATTATTAACAGGTGGTAATAAACTCCTTCGAGTCTCATGAATTTGCTAACTTAATGGCAATCTAGAGTTTCTCAATAGTTAATGAGACTGCCTGAAGTGAATGAAAACTATCTAAATGTTTTGCATTTAAAAAATGTGCAGTTAATCAGCTTTCCTTTCATGCTGTGATTTGAAAAGGGCTTTAGGATCAGTTTGGGGATTCTGCAGGCTACCTTTGCCTCTTAAGGCTCATGGTGTACCAAGTTCAGCCTTAGAGGAACACCATTAAGTGTTGAGGCTGATGTTAACAGGACTTGTATGTGAAGGAAAAATTCAATGCGTAGTTGTACCAGTTATGCAAATGACAGTATCTGGTTTAGCAGATACTCAGGTCTTGGCTGTAAAAAATATACTTTTAAAGACATCTTATTTGAAGCTTGGGTTAAGCTTACTCTTTAGGGCAAAGCTTTTGTAAAAAAGAAAGGAAAATCATTTGTTACCCAACATATGCAGACCTGGCACAGCTGAGCCCTAAGGAAACTTATAAATTCAAGGATAATTTATTTTACTTGGCAGCTATTTCAAACACTCTGGTTTAAATTGGTATGCCAGGAAAACATTCATGTAAAAAGTAAATTTTTAACGGTAATTCTGTTTTTCTAGGTGAATCTTTTTCTTGTCTTTCCAGATAACTGCAATGGAAAAGTAATTTAACAAATATTCTGCTGCTTAATTTTGAAGTTCTTGTGCAAAAATAACCTTTTCCCAGTATAATCTTAAAAGATATTGAATAGAACATTTATTTATTTTGGCTCAATTACATATGGGATCTTTTAGTTGGTTTATCACATTAGATTGGTCACAGGACTTGATCTCAAACTCCTTTCCCAATGTGAGAGCATGCTGACTTGAACTGACTTGAGCCATAGGCAGTCAGTGAAGTTAAGCTGGTATTTATTTGGTTGGTATTTTAGGCTTTTTCTGTGATCGATATTTTAAAATATACAAGTCTCAAAGCACCAGAATCTTGATTTATTTTTTTTAATATAGTTTCCTACAGCATATTCTTCTGACATGAAGACCCAATTAGGAAGCAAAAGGCTTCCTTTGCTACCTTTGTTGTTTAATTTTCTCATCTCTCTTTCATTCTTCCTAGTGTTTTTCTTTGGGTAGACTGCTATATTGATAGATACCAAATGCTGGTTATACTATTTTTAAGTGAGGCAACATCCAGCATTAGACATCAGATTCACGCATCTTGGAAACTTTGCTATAAATAATTTGCTTTTTATTCCAGCATTAGACTATAGACAACAAGTCTTTGAGTTTGTTTTAATAAAATGTCTTTAATTCTTTTCTAATAATGACTTGCTAAATATTTATTGACTCTAAAGGACAGTTTCACTTGCATCTGGAAAAACCGTGTTCCCTTGGATAGCAGAGAAATGAGGGCATTTTGCAAATAGGTGCTGTTCCTACCTTCGCAAGTTGTAGGACAATCAACCTCAAAAACATTTGTATTCAGGAAAAAGGCAGGCCCTTTGTTTTATCTTTTTATCCTGTAAGAAAACACTACCACCTTGTGTTTGCAATACTGATGCAATACTAATAGCCTGACAGTCCAAATATAATTATTTATTATACACTGTTGCTTTATTCTTCTGCCAAAAGGCACGGCTTCTTGTAAACGCCAGGTGAAAAAAATGAGTAGTGTTCTGTATTATTTTCTTTTTGTGCACGTAGGAGTATATCAGATAAGCAGGCAAATCAAAGCTCACGATGGCAGCGTGTTCACACTCTGTCAGATGAGGAATGGGATGCTGCTAACTGGAGGTGGAAAAGACCGAAAGATCATCCTGTGGGATCATGATTTGAATCCCGAAAGGGAAATTGAGGTAAGAAAGCAAGAGTGACAAGGAAATTTGCCTTCAGCAAGGTATTAACTAGCAAGATGGAGCCTTCCCTACCCTTTGGAGAATCAGTAGTTTGGATGACAGAATATCTTCTGATTGCTGTCTTTTTAAGTGGATTATGTTGTTTTATCATAAGAGTGTATAAATTTTCAGCCTATAAACGAGCCTGTCTGAGGCTTCAGTGCTCTTCTTTTTAAGTGAACAGAAATTGTAAGGTTTTTCTTTCCTCAACCTTTCCTTGGTTTCTTTTATTCGTCCATTTTTTTGAGGTTACTCTTTAGTATCACCTGTGTTTTTGTTAAGTTCGCCTGTCTGGGGAAAGTGTTACCACACAAGTGTTATTTGGGGATTTTTTTTATAGAACTTTTGACATAGGCAAATAATAGGTAGGATCCATATAGGTACTCTGTAAGAATATAAGAGCTATATTCAAGAATTTCTTTTGACCCTAACCTAAAGCAGGTGGTTAGTGAACATGTATGTCTTTGTGATTTGGCTATATGATAATGCCAGGAAAATGGGGATGAACTGGGAAACAGCTGTACATTAGGGATTTTAAAATGCTTTTTTTTTTTTCCCAGACAATAAGATGACGTCTTGAAATAATGTATTCCTAAACAGTAATGGTTTACTCCACTTATCTTGTATCCATTTATAGCAACATTTTTTCCTTAACACATATGCTTAATTCCATCTAGAGTTTATTATCTTGACTCTAATATTGACCTTTAGAAAGCATGGCTGAAACTAAGTAAGCATTGACTATCATATGCAACTCTTAGACTTCAGTAACGTGCTCTATTCATGTCAGTGTCTCTGTTTTCCTTTTGTTAATAATATTATATTAAAGGTAAATTTTTTATTATTTTTTTTTTACATTGAGAAATATTACCAGAACCCTGACACACAACTTTCTGGATGATTGTATGGCTTTTTCTACATTGTGTCACTAATATTAAAGTTAGTATATTTTCTAAAGATAGATCATTTGAGAAACCAAACAAATGCATGCTGTAAAATGAAGCAGTGTATTAGAATTCAAGCATACAATAAACAAACTCAGTAAAATTCAGAGTCATGGCTGACATAAGGCATATGAACACTTACTTAAGGTTAATCAGGAAGCATTAGGAAAATCAGGAAGCATTTACTGTGTGCTACAAGATTTTTTTTCTTACTTTTCATGATGTGTTTTGAAAAGTAAACGTTAACTGTATATTATTCCTATACTTATATGATGAGATGTGAGTATGTGGAGTGCATTTGTTTAGTGTGTTTGGCACTTAAAAATCCATAAAACTTATTAATTTGTGGGTTTTTTTCTACTGAGACTTGTTAAAATGACATAATTGTGATTGTTATGGAGCGAGATTCTCTTTTATATGCCTGTATTGAACAAATAAATGAGGTAGGTTTCAGGTCAAGTCCTGATCTAATTTATGCATGATTAGATTGTTTTTAGTGGCAGGACTGCAGTTCTGGTACTGTCCTTGTGCACTGTTTGTGGCCTTCAAATATAAGTCCATATTAAGATGCATGATGTGGCGTTACAGATGTTTCTTTTCCTAGGTTCCTGACCAGTATGGAACAATCAGAGCCGTAGCGGAAGGAAAGGCAGATCAATTTTTAGTGGGCACTTCACGAAACTTTGTTTTACGGGGAACATTTAATGATGGTTTCCTAGTAGAGGTCCAGGTGAGCACAAGTTTGGTTTTTTTTTTTGTTTTTTTTTTTTAAACCCCAAAGTGTAAAGGGTTTCCCTGCTGGTGTGTTATTTTAAGAGAGTCTTTATTTTATTCACTGTTAAATCACACATGTTTTCTTTCCAGGGACATACAGATGAACTCTGGGGACTGGCATCCCATCCTTTCAAAGACTTATTTTTAACATGTGCTCAAGATAGGCAAGTCTGTATGTGGAACTCTGTGGACCACACACTGGAATGGACCAGGCTGCTAGATGTATGTCAACCCTTTAATATTAAATAAGAAGTTGTAAAATAGGGGGAAACATTAAGTTTCTGTTCCCTGTGGTTTCAAGAGAAGCAAAAATCCTGTAGTTATGGCATTAAAAACAGCTATTTGGAAGCTTTGATAAATTTAACCAGACTCATCAGGCATTGTATAGACTGTAATCTGGTTACCACTGTCTGATGCCATTGAAATAAAATTTGACAACCTTTGTTCTTAGCATTTAACTTTTTTCCAATTATTCAAAACATTTCAAAGAGAATATCGTACAGATGTACAAGGTTTGGCTTTAGAACGCCTTCCTTTCTGTCACTGTTCATGTCATGTTTTGGCTAATTGTGTCCTAATAGCCAACCAAAAGTATCTTTTTGCAGAGAAATTTAGGCCTTTTACTTGTAAGGAGGTCATGTAATCCTCGTCACTGATACATTTAAAGGAAATCTGAGGGTGGTAAACGTGCTGCTAACTAATCAGATTTTCACTGTGTCAGTTCACTTCAGGCTTTTAGAGTAGCTTTGGTACAAGGAGAGGTGTTTGACCGAAGAAGTGCGCGGGTGAATGATGTGTCTGTGCCTCTCCGTGCAGGAACCGGGGCACTGTGCTGACTTCCATCCCAGTGGAGCAGTGGTCGCAATAGGAACACACTCGGGCAGGTAAATGCCTTTTGGTTGAATTGTGAAAGTTTAAAGGCGGTGATTTGATACTGGCTGTCTCGTATATCAGAATTCATATATCAGTGGTTTTTTTATTCTTTTCACTTGAGATTAAGTAGCCTAAAAAGATCGGAGGAAGGGGACAGATCTTTTGTAGGTGGGTTAGATGAAGACAGGATTATTTGACTGTTGTTAGGCTATTTTCTGTTTTTAACTATGCTATCATGAAAGTCCAGATGTTGATTTTTTTTTTTAATTTTTTTTTTTTACTGTGTTTTGGGGAGTTTCCATGAGCGCTCCTTATCGGCTTTACCAAGTGTCGTACATTTTAATATTATGTGTGTGTGTTTGTGTGTCATTGGTTTATAAGGCAGGTACAGTACAGATCTTTCTCCTTCCCAAATCAAACATACTTGCAGCCTTCTAAATTGACCTGGAAAGGCAAGTGAGTAGGCTAGTATTTTGGTTTTTGTGCAAAGACATAGTTCAACATGGCGTGTTGCTGCAATGAAGTGCTCTTGAGCTGTTCACATCCATTCTTAAAATGGTTGCTTATTGAAAGCTATCAAAACACAAGCCAAATGCTTCAACTCAGGATTCTTTCAGTGATGGAAAAGAATTGGTTTAGTTCATATCCAAACCCTGGCTTGCTATCACCTCCCAAGAAAGGAGGCTCATGCAACAGATTTTTAGCAAGTAACAAAAGAAAAAATAGGATATTTAGAGCATTGGAAAGGGAGGGGAGAGGAGCAGATAGTAAATCTACTGGCATTTTTATTCTGTTTTTCAGTTCTACCTCATGTTTGACAGCTCAATGATAAAATAGTGCTTAGTGCATTTAAGAAAATTGTGGGGTGGTAGTGGTGTACTTTGCCTCCCACAATATTTTTTTATGCCTAAAACCCATTTAAAGTTTGGTTTTAAAAACTGCTGAACGTGAACAGCACTCTTTAACTTTCCTGGAAAAACTAAATGTTAAATGCTTTTTAAGGAGTTTCTTTCTCCAAGATGAAGATGAAATCTCACTAAATTCATTATGTATAACATTAGGCTAGAAAGCCTAGTTTACCTTGCTAAGAAGAATCTTGCTGAGCTCTTGTATATTTGGTTTCCACATTGTACCTTTCCATTTTTTCATCTCTTTCTAATTATAGCATTAAACTGAACAACTGTTTCTGCGTTCGTTAAACAGACCACAAGATACTGACCTATAACAGTACTTGAAACAGGGAAAAGGGAAAAGAAGGTCAGGTTACATTTCTTGAGAGTTATTAGACGTTTCTGAAATTACATCAAAGCACAACAAATGCATATTGAGCAGCTGAAGCATTCAGTCTTGTGTTTGCCTTTGAAATTTTTTTTTCCCCTACCATAGTGTTTTAACATTACTTTTTCAGTTCAGCACTATGCAGTTTAATTTCATATTTTTTTAATTACTTGAGGCAGCCAGTTTATATTGTGTTCAATAAATTTATGGTGATAGCCTTGGGGTTTGTTGGTTTGGGTTTTTTCCCTGTTCTTGAAACTGAGCAGTTATATTTTCACCATTATATTGCGTTCCAAAATCACATAATTCAACTATAGGTTTGAGATACACAAATGAAAGGGAATTGAAGTGAGGCCTGGTAAGCGTATGAGTGTATGAGAAATAAATGGAGCCGTGAATCAAGATAAACAGAACCATTTAAAATTTACTGCCTAACCAGCAGCATCACGCAGTGCTTTCTGTGCCAGATAATCCAGTCCAAGGGAGTTATTTCCCAAGGAATAAGGACTGTGTGATGTATCTCGATTAACGTAGGAGAGAAAACAGTGTCAAGCCCTTAAGAAGCTATTTAATATCATACTTGATTCATAGCCCATAATGTATAAAGCCAATATTAAATTAGTCTAATTTGCTTAGAGTTCAATAAACCTTGGATGTGTCTGTCTGTTGTTCTATTGCTGCTCTGCTTCCAGTATGAAGGTCAGTGAGATGGGGTAGGGAATGGAGCATTATGAAAATCGGGTTTCATGGTTAAAATTGTGACATCTGAAGAAAACTGAATTTTCTACCTCTCTTCCCATTGTTGTCTGTTGTTTCACAGCGATGTGTTTTTATCAGGCCAACACATCATGGGTCTGGTGTGCTTTTCACGTTTTCCCATGATGAGTATTTCGATATCGTTTCCATTTTTGGGCTGTCTGCAAATGGCCTGCTGCAGGTTTTGTTAACCACTTCTTCAAATACCTTCTGTGTGCCTGATCATCAATTGTCTGGGATTAAGCATGGTTTGGAGAGAACTAATACTTTTTTTGGATTGTGCTGTCTTCTGGGAATGCACAGCTGAAAAACTAAAAATGGCTGGCAATCAGAAATCCTACCAGAAAAGTGGGTTTTTTTTTCAAGGCACTGTACAGATCCTTTTGCCATGCTGCCAGTGGTATTACTTGCAGGGAAGTAGACCTTTCTGTGAATAATCATGTAGAATATCTTGAGTGCTGTGCACCACAAAAAAAAAAAAAAAAAAGACTAATAAGATTTTTAGAAAAATACGAACATTATTGAGAAAACTGAAGGCTGGTGGACAAGACCAGCATAAGCCAGAGCCACAAGGAGGTAAATCAGTCAGTAGAGCTATTGAGATTTATACCAGTTCAGCATCTGTTGTGGTGTTAAGATGAAGAAGCCTGAATATTCTGGGGAACCAGTCTTGTAAGACAGGTTGGTTGGTTCACTCTGATTAGTGCCTTGCTGGTTCCACAGTCCGTATTAACTAAATGTGGGAATTGCAGGTGTAGGTGCAAAAATATGTTACTGCTTTGGAATACTGTTTCCCTGGTGATTTAATCAGAAAAATTCTGCATTTCCAGATGTGAATTATCAGTAGTAAATGTCTGTCGTGGATCAGAATTTGTTTTCCAAAAGAGCGCAGTTTTAGGGGTTTTGTTTCTAAAACCACATTTTTTAGATAGGTTATTAGTATTTTTTAAAGGAAAGAAATGGGAAGACAAGAAATAAATTAAAATGGCAAAAGTTCTCTCATCTTTATTTGAACTCACAAACAGGTGTATTATCTTCGGTAACAATTGGAAGAAAAATCAAAAAAAGTGAGAAAAAGCAAAAGACCTACTACCTTACAGCTGCGATACCATTCATCCACTTATTTCATCTGATTTACAGATCAGAAGTTCACTTGGCAGCCAAGCTTTACATTTCACAGCCCCGTAGGACTCTTTCAGGGTCAGCTGCCGTTTGCATGCTGCATACCTTCGTGTTGGAAGGAAGATCCTCTCCCAAAGCACAGTCTCAAGGTGCACCCCAGCTGTTTGCAAGAAGGGGCTGTGTGGGGCATGCCCATGAACTGCTGTAGTTGCTGGATTGGAGGCACACTGCATGGAGACGGGCTTTCTTGCTGGCAGTTGCAGTGTTTGCCAGGGCAGTGGGAGAGTTTGGGAGATTGATGAGAGCACGTCTGATTACAGCTTGTGGAAGGAGCAAGAAACAGCAGAGCTAGATGTGACCAATGCTTCCTTTCTTAAATCAGTATCAAAATTGCTGTTTCCTCAGACAGCTAAGATTGCTGTTAATACCTGTTGTTCAGAAAAATTCTTGGAGAAGGATTGGTGTCACAAAGTGCTGTCTCCTAATGGCAGATGAAGCTCAGTGCGCACACTGAAGAGCAGTGGAAGTTTTGCTTTGTGTTGGATACCACACAACGCCACCTCTCTGCTTTCAGTAAAATGGGGGGGAGGGGGTTGCACATTTTTCTATTTGCTTTTTAGGCTTTTGGTATTTTTCATGTTACATAATATTAACTGGAGGATTACCTGATTCAGGGAACAGCCTCAAAGGACCAACTTAATGAGCCAGTCTCAGGGCCAGCATCAAGAGGCATGTCCCTGCCGCAGCAGCCTCCCTGCACTGCCCTGGATGTGTATTTTGGGACATGGAGGGCTCAGCCCTCCCCGTGGCTGTCTGGCAGAAGCTCTGCGCAGTACGGTCATCCATGGGAAGGAGGTACCTATCCACTTCATGGAAGAAGACTCCCTTTTGTTTGTTACTGTGCTCATGAGGTTTATTTATCCAGGCATCGCAATTATGCCGCTCAAACACACAGGCATCGTGCTGCGTTCTCTTGCTAGATGGATAGATTTTACAGTATGATACCTACATTTTCTGGTAAAGCAAAAGGTGTACCTAGCTCCTGTTTTGCTCTCTGTGCTTATGAGGTCTTGCCCACTTGGGCTGAAGCAGTGAGAAGCCTCCATCCTGTTCTGGATTCAGGAAAACACAAGTAAGAGTGAGACAGTGGATGCTGGCTTTCACTGTAGCCTCTCGTGTTGCGTGAAAACCAGATGACTTTAACTCAGTAATGCCTCCATGTGTGTACTTCACAATTCTATTGTTGACCCATTAGGATGTACTTTTAGCACAATTTTGCTGTCACGGTGGAGTGATTGCTTTTCTTTCTATGGTGGCAAAATCACATAGGTACCCTCTCTCTTCCCCCCTGCCAAACCCTTTTGTATGTTTGATTTGGTTGGGGTTTTTTAAATTTATTTTGGTTTGTTCTTTAACATCCACAGCCCTATCAGGGTTATCAGCCAGGTAACATTTTAGTGAAGCTTTTGGCAGGGGCAGAGGGGGTGTACTTTGAACTAAATCGCAGGATAGCAACCTGTAGCTCCTAATGTGTTCAGAGAACCTGCGAAGCTTCGGTGTGTCAATTGGAAGAAATCAAAAGTCTGCTTTCAGCAGAGGATTACAGCAGAGAAACTCTGAGCGTGGTTTCTACTGCTGTCCAATGCAAACACATTAACTGTTTTCCACTGGTTCCATGTGTCTTGCACACAGATTATTCAGCAGTCTGTGGCATGTGGTTCTGGGTTTTTTTAATGTGTATGTCTGACTTCTTTTATGTGGTTCCCTAACCACAAGCTGCTTTTAAGCCGTTGGGACCAGGCATCTTTCCAGATACCTAGCTGCCGGACGCTAGATCAATGTGAGCTGGAATCTCATCCCCATCCATAGGAAGCAGCCATGTGCACTGTTGTTCCTGGAGTTTATTTTTGGTTATATAAGTTTGTCTCGGAATAAATGCTCCTAGCTTTAGCCGTGTTCCACTGAGTTCACTATGAGACAGTGGGTGGAATTGCCTTGCTCGTTTCCACAGCGTGTGAACTTGCTGTTTGCCACTAGGGATGGAAACCTGGCTGTGGCCTATGCGTGCGGTTGTGAGATCAGAAGTTTGGAGTGAAGAGATTAAATTCTGAGTACAGCTTTAATGTATTAGCCATGTTGACATCTTACATTTTCATGATGTATGTGTATTATATATTTTTTTATTAAATTTCATTGTCTTTGTTTTGCTAATGTTCGCTGTATTTAGGAGTTAGTTGGGCACCAGAACCATTGCAAAATGCTCAGGTTTTGCTGATCTTGCCCTTCTTGCTGTCAGAGGCTATTTCAGTGTACAGGCCACTGAGTTTTTGTAAGCTTCTCCGAGCTTTTTGCATGTGACTCCTAACTAATACTTCAGGGTAAAAGTTACTGTTAAATAATAAAAAATGCAATTGATTACCTTAGTTATAAATCATCCAAGCAGGAAATAAAAGAAAAGAAAGAAAAAAAGCTAGGTTATGAACCATCAATTTTCAGTAAATGGTTATTCATTCTTACTTTGATAAAATTATTCATAGAAATGGAAAGGACTGAGGGGAAATAGCAAATTAGAATATACTTTGTGTTTAATATGAGAATGCAAGTGTTTCCCACTCCCTACTACTACTTCTATTTTTTATTTTTTTTTAACTTTGCTTGAAAGATTGGTTTTTATATCAAAACCATTCGTGGAAATGGGGAAGAAGTAGTAGGTTAAAATTCAGTCATAACCTTAAGGCTTCAGGATGATACGGTGCAGTCATATTAGCTATCTGGCAACATGTTTATCATCCGGTAGACATTTTGGTGATTACTACAGCATTCAAGAGAGGGGGAAACAAATTGGGGTATACTTAGAATCTTTTCTGTATTCTTCACTGAAACTTGCATTGCTTTGCGAACTGGAAAAGTGTTCCATTAAAAACAGATGTTCTCTAAGCTGCTCTTGAGGGGCTAGTGTGAGAAGGTGAAGGCAGGCAGTGATTATTGCTCTTGTGCTTGGTTGTTGGGTTTGTTTGTTTTTGTTTAGTGGAAGTGATACTCATTGGAATTCTCCTCTCTCTAGGTGGTTTGTTTTGGATGCGGAAACAAGGGATCTGGTTTCAATACACACTGATGGCAACGAACAGCTCTCGGTGATGCGTTACTCAATAGGTGGGCATAACTTGTATGTTCAGAATAATTGCTGATAAATGAGATCTGTTCTGTTAAACAGCGTTAAACTATTTCCCAGTCTCTATAAAAGGCAGAACTTTGAAAAAGAATCATTAAGATGCTTAATATATAACTGAATACTTGGTTACAGATTTGTTTGTGTATGCTAAATCTTGGCATTCTGCAACTGCAAACATTACATTCACCTTTCCCAGCCTTTCCTTCACACTGAACTGTGCTGTTATAATAAATGTTAGCTTTGCTCCCAGAAAAATTAAAAGTTCTCAACCAAATAGTTGGCAGGTTAACAGAAAAGTATATAAAAAGTTTAGTATTTCAGTAATATTTTAATATACTTCTATGATTCTTTACTTCATAGAACCATAAAAGGTTTGGGTTGGAGGGGACCTCAAAGGTCATCTAGTTCCAACCCACCTGCCATGGGCAGGGACACCCTGCACTAGCCCAGGCTGCCCAAAGCCCCATCCAGCCTGGCCTTGAACACTGCCAGGGATGAGGCCTCCACAGCTTCTCTGGGCAACCTGTTCCAGTGCCTCACCACCCTCACAGTGAAGAATTTCTTCCTAATGTCTAATCTAAATCTCCCCGCCTTCATCTTAAGGCCATTATCCCTTGTCCTGCCACTCTCTGCCTTTGTAAACAGCACCTCTTCAGCTTTCCTGGTGGCCCCCTTTAGGTACTGGAAGGCTGTCATAAAGTCTCCCCGGAGCCTTCTCTTCTCCAGGCTGAACAACCCCAACTCTCTCAGCCTGTCCTCATAGGAGAGGTGCTCCAGCCCTCTGATCATCTTTGTTGCCCTCCTCTGGACTTGCTCCAACAGCTCCATGTCTGTCTTGTACTGAGGACCCCAGAGCTGGATGCAGTACTCCAGGTGGGGTCTCATGAGAGCAGAGCAGAGGGGGAGAATCACCTTGCTTGACCTGTTGGTCATGCTTCCAACCAGGATGCAGTTGCACCTACGCTTTTTGGGCTGCGAGGCACGTTGCCAGGTCATGTTGAGCTTCTTGTCCCCCAGCACCCCCAAGTCCTCCTTCTCAGGGCTACTCTCCATCCATTCTCTGCCTGGCCTGTGTTTGTGCTTGGGATTGACCCACCCACGTGCAGGACCTTGCACTTGGCCTTGTTGAACTTCATGCAGTTCGCACGGGCCCACCTCTCAAGCCTGTCAAGGTCCCTCTGGACAGCATAGTATTGGCTGCACACCATTTCTTAGTTAATTTTCAAGTTTATTAACACAAAACCATAAAATTAAGCTTTGGTCTGTCTGAAACTCAGAGCTGTTCATTAAGTGTTTGCTATGGGATTGCATGGAGTCTAAGCCAGTATTGAGTCTGCTCTTCAGCTCTGAAGTGAGATCATCAGCGGCTGAATCCTCTTTGTTAAAAGCGGATGGAAGAACACTCTTGTAAATCTGTTTCTTGTTTGCTTTTGGATAACATGCCACGTCAGTGGGCAAAATGTTCCTCTGCTGCTGCCACATCTGCCAAGTGCAGCAATTTACTTGAAAGCACTGATGTTCATTGACACTAGAGGCATTTGATCGTGATTCAAGACAACTCTTGTTCGTGTACTTTTTCTTTTTAAATGGAGACAACACAGATTAGAAAATTGCTTGTAATGTTTGAATGCTCCACTTCTTTAGACATTATTTAGTGCTGGTTTATATGCAATCCCTCCTCCAAATCTAAGCTAACTAGTAAAGTAAATGCTGTTCTGCATTTTTTGTGATACAGAAAACTCAAGCATGCCTACTGTCAACAATTTGCAGAAATCCAGTGCAATCTGAGGGTTTATACCCTGTCCATTGGACACTTACTTAAAAAACCAGAGGTGAAAGAACTTGCCCAAAAGCCATAGCCACAAAGTAAACAGATACTGACTGAAAAACTACATAATGTAAACAGTTGCATGTCCTTAAATACAGTTTGTAAGCAGTAGTTGGAGACTATTGTTTTAGTGATAAATCTAAAATCATTAAAATTTAGAAAACAAACATTCTGGTAATTTATATCAAATATTTTGTGTTGTAGATGGCACCTTACTTGCAGTCGGATCCCATGACAACTTTATTTACCTCTATGTAGTAACAGAAAATGGAAGAAAGTATAGCAGATACGGAAAATGCACTGTAAGTTTTGGAGCAAATACGATCAGCAGTTCTTGCATTTTGGTGTTATACATATGCTAAGAGGTTAAGCAGGAGAAAAGTGTCTGGGTTGGTGCTTTGCCATTTTTAGTTTTGGTTACAGGTTTTATGGGTTGAGTTTTTTCAGCATTTGATTGTTTTTAAACTTCAGTCTTATGGGTACTGCAACCATTAGTGAGCACTTCTGCCTCAAATGTGACTAATTTCTCAATTGACTTTTTCTTTGAAATGGGAAATTAGCTGTAAATGGAGAAATGCCTTGTACCTATATGCTGAAACTCTTTGGGGGAAAATATTACACTTGTTTGGGGGTATTTTCCCCCTATTGGTAATGTACTCCTTGTACCAGCATAACATTAGGTGGTGGAATTTCATCTGAATATGTGATTTTGGAGGTTGCAAATACATACTGTTTTCAGATGTAATTGTTACTACAAAGTCTGGACTTGTGGACTATGTTAACAATAAATTTCTGATACAGGATAAATAAGGGTATGTGTAGCATAAGTAGTGGTGTTTATATTAGTCCTTAGCTTACATGAGGTTGTCCCAGTGCTAAAAAGAGATTTATTTTTTTTTATCCTTAAGTCTTTAGTTAGCTAACACCCTGGCATTAAGCTCAGTTATCTCTTTAGGTTAGTGGGAATAGTTATGTAGAGAACATCTGAACCTTAATGGGATTAGCAAATGATACCGTAAAAATAGGTTCACATTTGACATGCTCAAAACATTTTTCATGTGTTTGTCACTAATTGCATTTCTTTAGTTTTAAAAATAAGATAACTTCTAAAACTGCTTTGTTAATTTGAAAATGGGAGGTAAGGGGACCATAATGCTAAATGGTGGTTTCTTTTTTTTCCTAAGATGATTTATTTTATTTTATTTTATTTTTTTCTATAACCTTTGATGCAAGACTTGCAGTGGAAACTGCTAGGTAGGGGGAAACAAACAGGCAGAACCATCATTAGCCAGTCCTTCAGTACCATGTATGGTGTCTCTGAGAGATTTTTGGCTGAGGACTCTCCGTGCTGTTAGAGCATGGGGGTCCAGAGCAGCCTGGGTCCGGCTGCCAGGGAGGTCACCAGCAGCAGTGGGTTTGCTCCATTCCCGTGGCATGCAAGCTGGCCAGGAGGGCTTGGTGCTGGCATGGGATGTGGCTGGGAGGGAAGGCTGGTGGATGTGCTGGAGGCTCCTCGATGGCAGGGGTTGTGGTGCAGGGTGAGCAGGAGCATCCTGCAGCTCCCGAGCAGGGTGGTGACAGGGTTAGCCAAGAGCGCAGCAGTCAGGAGATGAGAAATTGGGTCTGTAGCTTTCCCGGGGAGCTCAGGCAGCAGGGAAAGGACTGAGCCGCAGTGCAACTGGTGGGGACGGTAGCAGACAGTTGTGCCTCACTGCAGCGTTTCACCCCATCACTTATTTTTTAAAAACCCAAGATAAAGTCACTCAGAGATGGGTAATCTTAACATACGTAATATTTATCTTACTATGTACTACAAGGTCTCTGTGAGATCTTTGAAGATGTATGAGATGATTTATTTCTGTCTATCGTATGTATTGTGTATCAGGACACAGCATATTTTAACTTAAACCAGCATCTGTATGTCTGTCTGTCTCTCTGCCTTGGCAAGAAAGAGGTCAGTTAAAATGGGGATGGGAGAAATGAGCATTGTTATACTCAGGCAGGAGCGTTGAGGCTTCAAAGCAGATTTCTGTTAACCATTTTTTTCAGTCTGAGTGACTGCATGTAGAAGCCAAAATTAGCAACCTGGTTTCTGTCGGGGCTGAGCTCCCCTGACCCTTCCAGCTTGTGCAGAAGGCAGCAGCGCGTTAGCTGACCGGAGCCAGCGCTGACGGTCGGGTTTCACGCGCCCTGCACCTCCCCTCTGCTGCCTGCCAGCACGTTGTCGGGTCCATACCAGCTTGATGCTAAGCAGGGAGACACCCAGGCATGCTCGGGACCCGAGTGCTCTCCTGGCCGGTGCTTGGGCACTGGCACCACGTCCTTCTGCCGTTCTGTCATTCAGTAGCCCCACGGGTGTTCTCCAAGTAGTATGACTCAGTCCTCCTGGTAGTCAACTTCTGGTTGTTTCTTCCAACTTGAATACATTATTTGAATACTCTCAGAAAGATTTTTATCTACTGAACCAGCATCAGTGTTAGCGTAAGGGCTGTATGCCCGCTGTTACATTTAAATCCCCTTTCAGTCACGACCGGCTTTGCTGCTCCCAGAGAGGCAAGTCTCTGATCTGTGAGCATGTTTCCAATGTGAGGGATGGTGTTAGCTGAGATCAGAAAGAATTTCAGATGAGCTGAAACAACCGTTTCAACTTGTGCAGCTGTTTGTTGAGGGCTCCAGCTATGCAGACAGCAATGTGAAGGTATGGGCTGGGGTATGGACTTCCAGTGTGTCAGCAGCTCCGGGGTAGCTGGAACTGTCTCTATTTGCCTTACATCAGAGGTATCTGTTAGCGAAGGAGAAGCAAGTCCTGTGCATTTACTGAGAGGCCTGTGGGTTGAAAGCCACGCAAGCAGCCACACTGAAATATTTGATATACTGGGCTCAGCCTGAAATAATTAGTGTGCCCATCCTAGGGACTGCGGGCATTTTGACCCTTGCACCACTTAAGTCTGAAACAGATGAACATTGCCAATGAAGGAGAGAGTTTCCATTTAGGCAGATGGTTTTATTAGCCAGAGATAATATAATTATGTTCATTGTATACAAAAGGTACAGAAAAGGAAAGAGTAAATTGTTGCCTTACCAGTGGGCAGCTATCAAAGAAAGATTTTAATAGAAAATGGGATTCTCCTATTGAAAATGTTAGAAGTTTATGTTCCAGTTCATCGTTCAGTGATCCCTTGCCTGAAGGGATTTTGCAGCATGGAGCCCCCTGGCCAATTGCTTTGTTTCCCACCCCCCCCGCCCCACCGCCCCCAGGAATTTTAACAGCTGCCAAATGTCTGGCAGGATTCAGTAAATGACTGACCAATTCTTTTCCATGTTGGAGTTTGCTTGCAAATTTGAAGACTTGGAAAATAAGGGAGGAGGGAGAAAAAAAATCCTGGCCAATTGTACTTTTTTTTTTTCCCCCCTTGGAAATACCAAGTTTGCATGTCAGTATCATATATGCCACCCATGACTGCAAAGCAGTTATGTCAATACACAGTTCCCCTGCTTGAGGCGGAGACTAGTTCGTAAGTAAATAAATCTTAAAGGCTAGCTTTTCTCCTAAATGTTTTTGCAGTCTCTCAGAGAGGACCTGGGGACAGGGAGGCAGACACATGTGTATTTCTGCATGTAATTCTGGAAGCAATCAGCATCTCCTAGAGTTGTCTATAGAGGAAACTGCGTGGTGGGTGGCGTGGCAGCCAGTGCAGTGCTCCAGCACGGCCCTGGCGCAGGGGCCTGCACCTGGGCCAAGAGGTGTCATGGGGGGCCGAGGGTCACCTTCATCGAAATGCCCACTGAGAGAGGGAAGTGCATTGGTGGTGTGTTGCCTGGCAGAATGACTAGGATGGGGAAAAAATGGATGGTCTTACAAGAGGAAGAGGAGCAATAAGAAGAAATGGAAGGGTGGAGGAAGAAAAGAGTGAGATGGAAGCCACTTTTAGTACCTTCCTACACTTTCCTCTACAGAGAAATAATTTATTCCTATCTTATATGAGTTAGTGGCTTCTCAGGAGCCTCTTACAGCTTTATTATTATTATTACTACCAACAAAAAGTTTGTCCACAGGAAAAATTTTCTGACCAGCTGCATTTAGCTTCTCCCTCAAAACCAAAGATGGGTGTTTAGCCCTCAGTGTGCTCTTAATGGTGATAACTAAGCGATTAGGCCAAAGTGCTTTGATTCTTCTATAGACGACCCTGTGCCTATAGGGACGACTCCTTTCCAGGCTGGCACTAACACATATGCAGTGTAAGAAGCACAGCAGAAACATTCAAAAAGCTTATGAGGGTGTTCTTGGAACACCAGTCCTTGATACTTGTAGTTTTACATGGTGGTTGTTAACTGAGGTATCCTAAGTTTTTAGGATGAGCAAAGGTTATTTGAATGTGCGCATGTTTAATGGAAATTATTTTGAATGGATAGAGAAATTGAATAAAGTCCTATCTGTCGCTCTTCTGTTGGGATCTAAAAACAGTCCTGTGCAAGTTACTTGCCTTTCTCAGTCAGTACCAATGTATACTTTCTTAATTCCTGTGGAAATGTGAGGGGATCCATATTTTAGCAATGCGCCTTCTAGGAGTAAATAATTCTGGGGTCCAAGAGGGGTGACACCCTTTACAAGTGACGAATTCACGGTGCGGTGGGAGAGGCACGATGCCCAGCCTGTGTTTGTTTAGCTGTTAGCGAGCGTGGCGCTGGGGAGTAAGGAGTCTTTAAAGGAGCACAAGGGAATTGCAGCAGACCTGGCGTGGGTGGGGAGGTGCTTTTCTGCTGTTTGCTGTCCCATCTGTGGGTGCAACTCCTGCTTCTATGTGAAAAAAATACGTGTTTCACGTTGGCGTTACTGCATTCTTCTCCAGGGACATTCCAGCTATATTACACACCTTGACTGGTCCCCGGAGAACAAGTATATAATGTCAAACTCAGGAGACTATGAAATACTATACTGTAAGTATGACATTAAATACACTGGAAACAGAAGTATGTGTGAGCTGTCTGAATATTTAGAAGAGGGCGTTTGATCAGGACTGTACAAAATGCGTGCTGACAAAGGAGCCCATCTGAACTTGTGTAACCTGATATCTTGATGTTATTCAGAGCTGTGTATTACCTAATGGCCATGCCAAATATAGCTTACTTCTTTACAAGGTCATAAATCAGTTTAACAGCGTGGAATTTACGGAACAAGTGGCACTGCATTTTGATGTTGGCCCAAAGTTCTGTAGATTGAAAATAATATATACAGCTATCTAATTAGTGTCAACAGTACCGGTTATTTTGGGGGAATAAAATCAGTGGGTCTGTGCCACTGTTCTGAGGTTTCCCTTTTTAAGCTTTATCTTGGCTGGTGGTGTTGAAAACTAAGCAAAACAATAATACTACTTTAATGAGTTAGTGGTAATAATGTTTTTGTGTTTGCCTTTTTTTAATACGAGAAAATACGAATTTAATAGAGGGCAATTATGTGAAAAGTTCAACTTGCATAGTGCCTGTCAGCCTGATTATAAATTAATTTTTGTATTCTTGCCTTCCTGTGGCTTTAACTGGACCCAGGAGGATTGTAGTTCTGTTCCTGGACAGGCAAAAAGAGCTGTCAGTTTAAATATCTGTCACCTTAATGTGTTCTTTCTGCCTGTGACAACTTGGGTTTCAAATCTGGATAGCACAGCATCTCAATATACCAAAAGGAAGCGCTGGCATTTATAATCGCCTGTATAGGGAAGCAAAGAGCTATGACCCATTAGTACTGGGCTGGTGTATTGAAAGATGGACATTCTTTTGGGAAACAATCTTTCCTTTCCTAGTTGGAAGTTGAAAAGCAGTGCGAGGCTCCTCTGGCAGTAGTTTCTCACTGTTTTAAAAGCAGAGCTTCCTGAATGATTGATTGAATTTTAGCACATCAGTGGAGTTGGTAGGAAGCAGTAATTATTCTGTTACAGAGTCTATTAAAGCATTTTGTCAGGTAGGTAGCAGGGGACCCAAGCTAGAGGGAAGTGTTTTTGAGGTAGGCTGATCTGGAAAGGGAAATTGAGAAGTAAATGTGACTCTTAAATACAGAGTGAAGCTTAGAGTATCTGGAATTTGTTAAAGGTACTGGTTTGTCTTTGCCTCTACAGTGTGATTGCAGCTTGGTTTTAAGATGCATTGATTTTCTGTCTTAGCACCTTCAAAGAGCACATACGTAAATAGAAGATTACATGACATAAGTAATCATTCACTTTTTTTTACAGGGGACATTCCAAGTGGCTGTAAGCTAATCAGGAATCGTTCTGACTGTAAGGATATAGATTGGACAACATACACTTGCGTGCTAGGCTTCCAGGTGTTTGGTAAGCACCACTGAACTTGCTTTTAAGCTATTCACACTGTGCTTTTCTGTTTTCTTTTGCTTTAATTTGTCATTAGAAGTGCGCTGTTAATGATTGCTGAAGATGATGGTGAGATGACAGACCAAAGAGAGTGACCACATTACTTGTCTGTGATACAGAGCACTGGATGCTCTGTAGACAATGTGTAATTGATTTCTATTTAGTCTTGAAGTTGGGGATTTAATTCTTCTGATGTCGTTTTAGGATACCAATTTTGGAGGTACTGAAGCAAAAGGCTGATATTTTAAAGTGCTCATATGGCACATGTACATTTTCCTTTGCTTGCCTTGGCTTGGGGTAGGAACAAGTCTGTGTGGGTGTAGGTTATGGTTCATGACTTAAAATCACGACAGCACTTTGATACCTGTAGTCAAAGGTGAGCAACATACACTGCTTCTAAAGAGTAAAAATGCTTTAAATATTAAGCAGATTCTTTACCTACTAGTTTCTTTTTAAAACATACATAAAAATTTACAACACTGACAGTTCTGATTTGAATAGTGCAGTCTGAGACTGTGGCCAAACAGTTCAAACTGTTTTTGCTGAAGGCAGCTCTGTGGGCCATAAATGAGGAGCCCCTCTGTGAGGGATTGCAAAGTATGGTTCAGCCTGTCAGTGTCGTAAAACCAAGTTGTGTGAGCAGGGCACTGAATGTCTCTCCACTGCTGTTATCAGATACCTGCCTCTGTTCTTCATGTAGGAAACATCAAAAGCAGGTGAATCAGCAAATTCTTTAGAGATGAGGGTTAGGTCTACAAATCTTTTCTTCACAGCTACTAGGAGTTCAACTTTGACTATCAGTTTATATGCAGAGTAGAAGAAAATCAGGTAAGTCTGAGTGCTTTCTGTAGCTTCTGACACCTCGTGTATATTTGTGAACTGTCACGCTGAATGAGCAAGTAGTCTTAAAGGATTGCAGTTGATTTGTGGGCTAACACCAACACTCTTGTGTAGCATATTGGTTAGGTGGAGGGTGTTTGGTGCTTTATAACCAGCCTTGATTTCCTTTCTGGGTAGCAAAGATATGAGGCAGAGCAAGGAAAACAAAAGGATCAGGGAAGGAACCTGACTGGTTCATAAACTCCATAAATATTTTTGGTTGTTTGGAGGATGAAGTAGGTAGCAGAAATAAACAGGAGCGTGTTTATGGAGCTGAATACTGTTGCTTATTGCTGGTTTGATGAAAATAATGGCTCCCGTTAGCTTGAGATTGTGAACCAGGTGTGTACGTGTTTGTTTTTATTCAGTCTGGGTGAAGTACAGAGTGGATGGCTGTTTCCTCCTGATGCTCTGTGCATGTAAGCCTAGGTGGACAAAGAATTGGTCCATAGCAGTCATTTCCTCACTGGCTTTGGTACTGTGTATGAAATAATAGTGCAACACAAATGCCTTTTTTTAAATGGAGTATCAGTAGATTGAGGAGACACTA
This sequence comes from Psophia crepitans, assembly GCA_013399095.1. Lineage (NCBI taxonomy): Eukaryota > Metazoa > Chordata > Aves > Gruiformes > Psophiidae > Psophia > Psophia crepitans. The sequence goes on along the minus strand of VWZZ01004976.1, from coordinate 1,377,365 downwards.
GAGAAAGTGAAAAGCAAAGCTCTCTGATGCTAATACGATGTTCTTCTCCAGCAACAATGAAAAAAACTTTGTAAGGACTAAATATTCCTTGTGGAATAGCCTTGGAGCTGAAGCCAGTTTACATATTCTGCAGAGTACTTAAGTCTGCCAGAAACAAGGAGGTAGCAGATGGTGGCTCTCTTGCCGCTGAACTCTCACCACTACGTGTGGTGGTAGAGCAGACGGAATAAGGGGAGCAGCTCTCTGAATCCCAGCATTTTCCCAGAAGTGACCTTTCCTCCTGACCTAAGGAGATGAGGTGTGGGAGTGCAGAAAGAGTTTGGTTTCACATCTAGACCATTGGCTTTGTCTCTTTAACAGCTGTTGGATAGAAGCTACTGGTGACTGGGGCCAGGCTGGAGTTCAGGAGCTCCCATAAGCACTGTTCTGAGAAGCCTTCTGACTTCTTGGTTTTAAAAAGTAGATCAATCTGCTGATTCTGTCTGCTTTCCGTTTTGGATTAATGCACATTTTAACCACTCCGAATTAAGTTTAGTTAGTTTCAACTGTTCTCAAAATCTTCAGTATGCCAGAGGACCTGAGACTGCATTAGGTAAAAGCAGATAATGTGATGTTGTTCTGGGGCAGAACAGAATATGTTTAAACTTCCTAGCCAAGATTCATCATGCTTTAATTTTGTGTTGTCTGGTAGTCTGACACCCTTTGCAGAATCTTAAAATTATGGCTTGATCTCAGACAAAGGCAAGTATTTTCCCATTAAATCAGACAGTGCAGCTAAGCCAACCTAGCAGATATTTGCTGCCCAAAGGAGAAGTCTGGCTTTGACCCGAGGGTCAGCTGGCTCAGGGATCCAAACAAGCCAGGAGCTGCTCACTTCGGTGTTCAGGAGAGAGGGTTAAGTTTACGGGATTTGGGCTTTTGGGGTATGTGTTTTACTAATTTAGCTCTGTGGATAGTGTGTCTGTAGGCTCCGGCATTGCACTGTTGTCAGGAGGAGAAAGGAGGATGGAAATGCATGGTTCGGATGAGAATAGCATCGCTCCTTTTTGGCAGTTGCTGTTACTGTGTTGGCTCAGCAGTATCGTCAGTCTGCACCCTGAGCACTTCAAGTCACTTTCTCATTCACTGCTCGTTTCCCACACTTCGGTCTGAGCAGATTCCTTCGAGAGGCCTACTTCTGGCTAGCAGAATTTATTAAAATTGAAGTGCTGCTGTCATACCTAATATCAAAGTCCTATTATTTTGGTGGCCTTTTTTTTATTTTTATTTTTACAGTTATCGAGAACTTGTTCATATTATGTCTTGGTTTTTTACATGTTTGCCTGATGCATTGAAAGCAAATCCTGCTGTCTTATGACAAAGGGTTGTCTTACCTTTAGATCTGCTAAAGGAATTTGTCAACACAGAGGGTGTTTAATAAGAGTTGCAATCTTGAATATTTGACTGTTTTATCTTAAATTAAAAAGAAGAGGAAATAGCATAGCTCTTTGGCACAGTCTGCCTACAGTGATAGTTGCAACTTCAGGAAACTGATTTGACATTCATTTATTACTCCCACCTGACGACAGTAGTCTACATCTAGAATGCAGGAGAAGGTTAAAATTCATTTATTTTGAGCTACTTGAAAATTCTTAAATAGTATATAGTTTTCAGTTGGATTTCATTGATGTGCGAGCACTAAAATGTTTCTGAATACTTTTCTCAGCATTTCATGTCTTTATTTAGTAAATTACCTACAGTGTTGCTTATTGGCATTGTAACAAGCTTAACAAGCTGCCATTGTTTTTCTTTAGAGGGAAAAAAGTTCTTAGCCCATCCACTGCAAAATGGAAAAAAAAAACCAACTTTAAACGCTATTTGCCATTTTGCTTAAAACCAAGAAGAGGTAGTGTGGGAGTTTGAAAAAGATAAGGCAATCTAAGTCAGTGTTTTGTGCTGTATAAAGTAGTAGACAGCACATGTGTTTTATTTTAGCAAAGTCAGTGATCATAAGGGAGGAAGAAGATATTTTCATATCTGCTAATGAACATCCCTCTCAGTCAATTGGACACGGAGTTTTTTGGGGTTGGGTATGAATTTTGAGAGAGGGGAAACTCCTCCTAGCTCCTGAACCCAAGTTCAGGCTGAGCTGTAAAAATATGGTACCTTTGGCATAAATTAGTATCTTGTAACCCCTTGCTTTACCATTTGTTCAGCTTTTCTTGCAGAAATGTTCAGATCTGTTTTGTTATAGGAATCTCTAGGGTCTTTATTTTTTGTTAGAACTAGAACCTCCCCCCTCCCCAATTTGTTCAGTGCTTTTCACCCAGGCAATGTTGTTATTCTTTTGTCTAGACATATCTGTGTCATTCTTTTTGCATAAAAGCATATTGAATTGTACTTAAGCACTTGACAGCACTTTCATCTATGAAACTTGTACAGACTGGGTTTCTGTGCAAAGTATCATCAATCAGATGTCTCCTTTGAATCATGCAAATACTAAGATTTAAATAAAACCAAAATAAATCTCTGCGTAATGTACCGTGCCTGGGCTTGTTCCAAGCTTCAGCATCAGTCTTGCTTTTAAAATGTTTGTGCATGAATGAAAGTGTTAAACTAAGGGTTGCCAGTTTTAGCAGCGAACTTAAGATAAGCTTTAAAAAAACTGAGGTTTAGAAGAGGAAACGTGTATTAGGCTCTAGAGGTTATCCTGGCTGAGGCTGAGGGTGTGGGGGAGCAGCATTAGACTAGCAAAATATTAACGATGTTTAATGCAATGGATATTCCATTTTCTAGTTGGATGTTTTTATTTACTTTTTGTTAAGCTTGGCTGTTTTCACATCTTTATAGATTTTATTTTCATTTCTGGATTGTCTTTTAACTTGTTTCTAAAACTACCATCACTGAATATCCACTCTACTCTCTCCTAGGAGTTTGGCCTGAAGGATCAGATGGGACAGACATAAATGCCCTTGTCAGATCCCATAACCGAAAAGTGATAGCAGTTGCTGATGATTTTTGTAAGGTCCATCTCTTTCAGTATCCCTGTTCCAAGCCAAAGGTAAGTCTAGACCAGTCTAGTCTCCGTGCTTGTTTGCATTGCATGAAGCTTTCCTTGCCAGACACCTGCTTCCAGCTTAGTCGCTTTGGAAATGGCAGCCAAATAGCTCATTTTTATCTGAGAACAGCGCTAGAGACAAAAGCATGGTTCTTCCCGTTAAGCTTATATATAAAATAAAAAGCATAAAAGAATATGAAATAATATCACAGAATCACAAGGGTTGGAAGGGTCCTCGAAAGATCATCTAGTCCAGCCCCCCCTGCCAAGGCAGGGCCACCTAGAGCACATCACTCAGGAACACGTCCAGTCGGGTTTTGAATGTCTCCAGAGAAGGAGACTCCACAACCTCTCTGGGCAGCCTGTTCCAGTGCTCTGTCACCCTCACAGTAAAAAAGTTTTTCCTCACATTAACCCGAAACCTCCTGTGCTCCAATTTGCACCCGTTGCCCCTTGTCCTATCGCTTAGTGAGGCCGAGAAGATACTTAAGAGTGAAGTGGCAATACTTGTCCTTAAGCTCTGGAGCAGAGTCTTGGTGCTTTCTGTTCTCCGGCCTTGGTGTCAAGTCCATTACTTTATGCAAAAAGTTCTAAATCTGTCCCAAGTTACAAGCTGTAAGAAGAGAGGATGTATTGGGGGGGGGGGAACCTAATATATATAAAGTTCTTTACTCTGATGTGAAAGCTCTCTTGAAAGGCTACGCAAAAATAGTAATAGTTTTAGATTTCGGTATCATGTGCTGTTCTAGTCAAGCATGTGATTTATCTTTCTGCTTGTTTCCAATAGGCTCCAAGTCACAAATACAGCGCCCACAGTAGTCATGTGACGAATGTCAGCTTCACCCATAGCGATGGTCACTTGATTTCAACTGGAGGGAAAGACACGAGTATTATTCAATGGAAACTTGTGGAGAAGGTAACTCTACCACAAAATGACATTGTCGTAGACATCGGCGCAACCAAAGTGCCCATCCCTGCCAGTGAAAATGCTGTACAGTCTCCCGCACCTCTCCCACAGCCTTTTAACGAAATGAACCAAAACGAAAGCGTAACTGGCAGCTCGCCTGCTTCTTTGGAGAGCAACTTGGAGCAATCTGCGGAGGCCAGCGAAGAGCAAAGCGAGGAACAAAGCGAGGGGAGCAGCTTGGATCCCACCGAGCCGGGCTATGAGGAGCCCTCTAACGAGACGAGCGAGGAGCACAGCGAATCCACGGTCACTGAGGAGCAGCAGGATAACTCACCGGTGTCTTAACGCTCCCAGCTCAGGCGGTTGTTATTTTCCCTTGGTGCACGTGCTTTCGTTACAGGGTGAGGGTTCAAATAGGGAGAAGTAGCTGAGATTCATGACCACTCCAGCTTTTGAGTTTCAGTGAGATTTTTTTAGTCTGAGCTTCAGTTCAATGTGTGGAACCATCCCAAGGGCCTGGCTTGATGGTCTCTGTCAAGATCTGGTCACAGTTGTAGTGGACATTACCATAGATCCATTTCAGTTCTGAAATTGCTGTCAGGAAGTGGCATGAAATACATACTGGAAAAATGGTTAGCTCTGAGAATTAGCTGAAGTAGACCACCTTAACTATGTGACAGTGCTTTTTGCAAGAACTGAGCTGACGGGAAGCGCTGAGCTGTTCCGGCTGGGGAGTACTGTGCTGCTTTTTCCAGGTGCGAAGACGAGCAAAACAGAAAAACAACCAAAAAGCTCTTTGTAGGGCTGTTTTCCTTTTTTTTTTCTTAACGAGAAAAATAGAGGAAAAACAATACAACAATGCCACGTGTATGGCGATGCCTTCTTGATCTAACACATATGCAGTTTTCTAACACTACTAATTCCTAGTGGAGTCTGGATGTGTTCGCAGTTGGTGTGCCCTGGGTGCTGCTAGTTCTAAGGAAAATCCTGTCGACGAACGGTGTTGGCTGTTTCATTTTCACAGGCTATTTAATAACAGACTAACCAAATACTGGTGTGTTTCACTTTTTGTGACCTGAAAGTTTGATTTCAACTGTAGGTCGTAACTGTCTCTTCAAAGAATTGCTTGCCTAGAGAGTTTGAGAGTTAAGAGAGTCTTTACAGTGACTTTGATGTGAACAGCAGAGGAAGCATGGCAAGAACACAACAGTCAGATGGGCTCCGGAGTTAAACTTTAAGCCTTCAAGCAGAACTTGCTCCATCCCTATTAGGAGAAATATAAATACAGTTAACTTAAATTATTAAATTGGTGCTTAGGATTAGTATATTAAGTTGCTAATTTTATCTTTTGAATTTTTAGAGGTAACTCTAAGAATTATTAAACTGCAATCCCTACTTTTGTTTTGTTTTGTTTTTCTCCCCTGGCTCCTTTAGCAGTTGTGATATAAGCATACAGTAATTTAGATGATGATGTGATTTAATTTTTTTTTTCCCTAGACTTGCTGATCTATTGTTTTTGTGATTTTTGTTTCCACCCCACCTCTCCCCGGGTTGCTCTAAGCCATGCAGCTCTCATGTGGCTATACCTGGCCAGTTACGGGATATCTTGGCATTTGTTATGCATTTGGAAAGTACTTTTTTTACGAAGTTTGTCAGATAGCTACATTTTTTTTTTCTTAAGTGCATACGTTTCCTACTTTAAAAAGATATAGATTTGCTGACAGATATCCATTTCCTATGTACTTGTTTATATTTTGATTAAATAGAATTTCCTTTTTTAACTTGCTGCATTGTGCTGGTATTTTAGTTCTTAGTTAGAATATCATGTTTAGAAACTTTGGATGAGTTCATAAGTCTTAATTGTGCAAGCGTTTACGTGATTGTGCCATTCCAAAGTGCATCAAAACTGTCATTCCCTTACTAGTATCTTCTCAGGAGAAATGCTACAGATCAGGTATTTAGTCATCATTTGGAAAGATAAACACAAATGGACTCCCAAAGGACATTTAGAACATTTATATATAAAATATATAAATATATATATACACACATATATATATAAAAAATTATCCTCTTGTTTACAACAGTTCCAGAAAACCTCAAAGTTGTTCCCTTCCGATGGAGGGAGATACGGATTCCAAGCAACCCATCTGTTTAAACTGTGCTCTGTACGCAGAGTTTTACTGGAGAGCTCTCATATGCCTGACTTGCAAATTTGCCAAATAGCGGCAATGGAAGGTAAAGGTAAACTCGTAACGTTCTTGGTTCCAAATGAGGAACACACTGTAGGTTTAGGAAAGGAGAAAGGATTTTGGAGGTAACGAGGCACAGAGCGCTCTCTGTCATTTTTTATGAACTCCACATAAGCAACACATTTCTTCTTGGAACATCGGTCACCTGGGGTTGCCATGTAAAGTGAGAGTTATAGTTGTGATATTCTTGTGTTTGTAGTTCAGAAGACTCTACTAATATGCAAAAAGCCTTACAGCTTTCAATTGCTGGCAACTACTGTTTAACAAATAATTAAATCTGTGATAATGGATGGAAATGGGTGGGATTATGTAACTGTAGATGTTTTAGAGAAATAATTGTGAATGAATTATGATTAAGAGTGTTTCATGTGAAGATGTTTGAGCCATTTCTATCTATCATGCATTCCTGTCTCAAGGCAGAAAATTTTGAAGATTAAAAAAAATAAAATAATCAAAATAATACATTGCAGTGTCTTTCTCCATATCTGTTCTGGTTCCTTCTGTATATAAAGTGGATGCCCTAATCACAGCTGCAATGTCTGGGTCTGTGATTTTTGGAAGAACCTTTTTAACTTGTGATTCTTGATAACCTCCTGGACTGCCTAAAAATACGTTAATTCAGCATCATGAATGATGCTGGCACTCCTAAATATTGATCTTTTCAAGAGTTTTATGACACTGTCCTTTTCCATTTTTGCTTAATAGGCTACTAGCCTTATCCTGCTGTAGCTAATTGATGCGCAGGAGGGGATTACAAATAGGTATTTTGTCCTGATGCCACGTGCAGTCTCACTTCCAGGGTTCTGCCAGAACCTCTCTTCTGGAAGTCCTGTGGAAAGTGTAACCTTGGTTTGGATATAACGTGTTAAAATACCATGATGCTCCCACATTCCTGATAGTCTCTGTCCAACTGCAGATGTAGAAGGTCACAAGATGCTTTTAATGTATTCCTTGTGAAAGATTCTGGTCTTTTAAAAGGCTTTGAATCCTCTCCATTTCTTGCAGCTGGTTTCTGTCCTTCACAAAAGAGGAGGGTGGGGTAGAGAAGAAAGAAACCTGCAAGAGAGACAAATACCTCATGTTTATCCTTGCTTAAAGGAAAATAAGAAAAAGGAAAAAAAGTCATTGCCACCCCCTGAGTTTGACTGGAAACCTTAATGACTCTTCTTTTCCACCAAATTGTCAGGAGAATGCTGCTGTTTTAACTTGAGCTACAAGCAGATGCTGCAAGTCCTGCAGTGCTGTTTCCAGCACACCCACAACGTCATGTCCCACTTTTCCCTGGGGGTGCCTGTGGTGCGCTTTTCTAAGTTCTGCTCCCCTTTCTCTCCAAATTCAGCTCAAGGCTTTTGCTACCTCTTCTCCTGGGATGTTCCATACGGCAGGATTCTTCCTGCAGAGTAGGTAAGCTGGTCTTCTGTGAGTCGTTCCCTCATGGTGGAGGCGGGAAAGGGCCCCAAGTGCCCCCTCATTAATTTGGGACAGCAGCAGCTGCTGTCAGTTCAGGTAGCTGCAGCGGTGGCATCTGTCAGTGTGGAGCTGAAGTTCAGGGTGGAAGCTCCACGGGAGATGTAAAACTGTAACAGCATCCCCTGTTACACGATTGAAAATTTAAATTCAAAATCTGCATTAAAATGTTCGTTTAGGTTGCACAGTGAAATACTCGGATGTTACAGAATGCCAGGCTTACGGGTTCTTGCCGTATGGGTCCATATTGGGCGCATGTCGTGCGAAGTGATACTGGTTGGGTTTTACATATAAAGGGTGCTTTTAAGGATATGACCGCGTACTTTGGTGTGGGGTTTTTTGCCCCACAGAAGTTCCAGGATAGGCGAGGAGGAGGCTGAGGTTGTGGATGGGTCACAATGAACCAAGCATTTCTTAGATTTGATCTTACTGTAATTCTCGTTATAAATTACTAGGTTTTGCATATGATGCATGTCAAGTTCCAGCCTCTTTTTTCAGTCATCCTTAGAAGGCATAGATTCTGACTTTGAAAATAAGGAAAAAATTAAATTTTCATTGTTACATTGATTACAGTCTACCCTGAACCGTATGTTGTATTTTCTACTTTGGGCTTCACCCCATAAGGTGGTTTCCCCCCC
>VWZZ01004976.1:1335945-1369045 GCA_013399095.1 Psophia crepitans | reverse complement strand
CCTCATATTTCCTTCAGTTCTGCGCAGTGTTTCAGTTGAATCTGGATAAAAGTAAGTAGCATGTCCTGGTGAAATTGAAGCTTGGTCAAGCCAAACAAACAACAAATTCTCCTTTCGGCTGCCTCATGCCAATAAAACGCTGGTTCCTGGCAATGAAAGGATTAATACTACATGAGGTGGATTTTACTTGCACAGTATTTGTGCTGCTTGTTTGCTTTCCTCCTGAACAAGCCCGAGCCCATTGCCTAATCTTTATTTCTGACAGATGTTTTCTGTACTAATACTTTAATCAACTGAGAATGAAAAACTGCTTACAGGAGGATTATACAATTTAGAAGTCTGGGCAGTGTACACATTTTAATGTATTTAATGTGCATGGTGTGTCTTTGCATACACGTTTGCTCACATCAAATGTATACGGCTGCTCAAAGCCTTCTTTTCGTTTGTTTGTTTGGAAGAGGAAATGTGGATGACTTCACGCCACAGTGAATTAAGAAGGTTTAGGAGCACAGGGAACAGAGGCGTTCCCAGCACGACAGCAAGGCGAGAGAACTGGTTTCAGGCAAGAGGACTGGGAGAGGAGGCTCAGCAGTGGGATGGTGGTCGTACCAGAGCTGCATTTCCTGGGTTGGGTCCCCAGTACCCCCCTGTGCAGGTCTGGCTGTCCCCCTTCATCCCGATGGACTAAGCTGAAGCTCCCGACACATCGCTTAAAGGTTAAAGTCCCCTAAGTGATATTTCACAAATGCAGGACGCTTTCAGAGAAATGAAAAACCCCTTCAGAGGTTTGCTAACCTCATTGCCTTGAACTTGAGCCCATTAAATTGAGCACAGACCTCGGGTTCATCTTTATAAAGAGAGAAAAACTTGAAATGGGGAAGCTTGGCTGCCTCCTGGCGTGAAATGCCACGGTTGAGGAGAGGCTTCAGTGAGTGGGCTCTGGTTCCCATTGGAAAAGGAAGGAAAAAAAAACCAGACCAAAAACCTCCTGATACTGTATTTAAGGCACTGTGTCAAAATGTTGAAGCTGATTTTAAGGGAAGAAGGTGACATTATCAATGGATAATTTAAAAAAAGAAACAAAACCAAAACAACCCAAAAAAACCCACAAGAGAGGCATTAACTCTTCCCCAAACCCAAAATTGCCCTTTCTTAGGTTTTGTCTGTATGCTTAAACCTAGAAAAGCTTTTGCCTCTTCTGTTAGATGTGCTGGGCGGTTACAGGGTGGTTGTGACACAGAGAAGGGTTATGGAGATTTTGGCTCAGTAGTGTTTTTAACAAACGATCCCAGAAAACCATTGTCTTCCAAAAAGTTCTACTACCAACCCAAAATCTGGAGAGTCTACATCTTCAAGGGGTACGTGTGTCGTTGTGATTTGAGTGGGGGGTTTCACAGCCCTGTATGCCCTTCAGAAGGGGATGTCTGGGCATCTCCCAGCTCTCACCAGACTAGTCGTCTCTGGCAAAGTCAGCAAGGTCCGTGCCTTGTGGGGGGCCTGTGCTGCGTACCTCCGCCTGTCACGTCATGGTGCTCTCTGATAACCACCACGCTTTGCTGGTTTTTTGGGGACTGCTGTAAAAACCACTTTCTGTAAATTCTTAAAGGTTGTCTGAATTGCAGTCACTTATGTTGTCCCAGTTCTTATTTTCTGAAAAAGTGCCTTTAAGTTGCTATTTCTAGAACATGCTTTTGTATGGAAAGCCAAATAAGTACTCCAGATAGCTCTTGAGATACTGTATTCCCTGTTGTGGGGTATTTCAGCATTTCCATGTTTCTGTCATGCGTCGCTTGTTTTGCAAGCTGACCTTGCTCTGAATCCTCGTGGCGCAGCCCGCTCTTCGTCCTGCGTAGGTCGCTGCTCTCCCAGGCTAAAAGCAAGAGGTGGCATTTGCTTTTAATGCTACTTCAGAATTTATTTCAGCAGCCTTTAAACAGGCTGTCTCACCATGGCAGTTAGTGTCTGTGTGCGTCCATCCCCTTTCTTCCCCTCCCACAGCTCTCAAATAAGAGATCGGTCCTTGCACTGACGATAATTTTTTCTTTTAGTCTCTCTCAGTTCGTTCACGCTTCCCTGTGCATCTCTAACTGCGTAGAGGGAAATCAAAGAGAAGGAAAACCATAGGCTGCCTACAGCAGACAAGCGATACAGCTTCTAAAGCTCTCTAGTATGGAAGTATGAAAATCCCCAGTATTTTGTTTTACATAAATGAATGCCTCGGGTGGTGTGCGGGCACTGACAGTAGAATTGGGAACTTAAAAAAACTATTTATGTCCTAAGTAAAAGCAACTTGGAACAAACTTGGAAGCTCGCCTCATAGCTCAAGAAAACAAAACAAAACAAAAACCCACACCAAAAAACCTAAATGCTGAAGCCCTTGGCTTTAGTAAGGCAGACAAAAATAAGTTTTCAATTTGTCAGCGAAAGAAGAGGCAGCAACCAGCGCGACGCGGTGTCGTGTGTGCGGGGGGGGTAACCGTGTGCAGAACTTGCTCTTGCGGTGTTTCTTCTGGCCCTGCGGTGGGTGTGAGCAGCACCCCTGGGGTGGGTGTGAGCAGCACCCCTGCGGTGGGTGGGCACTCTCTTTTCCAGTGACGCTGCAGATTCTACCATAGTCAGAATTTCAGTAGAAAACCTGATTTTCAGCATTGCGTTGGTTAGAATTTTTCCTTGACGAAGTGGAGAAGGCAGAATTAAGACTGGAAAGAGCTGTCAGCACCTTGTGTGTACGTGGTTACCCACCGTTCTAACGCTAAACAGATCTGACGTGAATGTTTGACGTGAATGTTTGACCTGGAATGGCTGTCGTGTTCACAGGGCACTCGAACGGATCCCGTTTGCCCCCAGTTTGGCAAATGGAAAATTAAATGTCAGTTGAGCCTGTGAAGCTGGGTTTCTTATGTCAAAAGTTGCAATGTGTTTTTTTTAGATTGACTCACAAATCAGAGGTGTGCAATCCTGTGTATTTTCTGCTAGCTGGGAGGGAAACAGATGTGGAGCCTTTTAAACTTTCAAAAAAGCATACCTTGGAGGGATTTTTCAGAGCAGATGTCTGTTGCTCCCTTTGCCGGGACTGTAAAGATCTGCTTATGTTATATTTCATGTGTGTATGTATACATTAGGTTCTGCTTATATTGGAGTATTTTGAGTTAGACTCAATAATTCTCTAGGGAAAAAAAAACCAAACAAACAACTCCACCAATATTTATCTTCCAGATTACTCTATCAGAGGCCTTCCTTGACTTTTGCCTCTGAAACATCTTTTCCTGAGCAGGCCTCTTGCTCTGATAAATATGCATATTTTTTTTTTCAATTATACATATTTCAAAATGTTTTTACTCTCTTAAGAATATGGTGACCTTCCAGGTCACTGCCGGCAATTAAATCAGAGTCTGCCTCCTTAACCGTCAGAGCGAACGGCTGCGACTCGCACACACCTCCCGTCTTCTGAAAATTCTGGCGGAGGCTTCGGCTGCCAAGATGAAGTTATCCGGTGCCGACGTTGCGGTCAGAGACTAAATAGCGCTGGTTGCGTATGTACGTAAATGCGCCCGCTCCAGGGGCGGGCGGGCGGCGGCCGGGCAGGGCTCTCCAGCCCGCTGCAGCTTGCGGAGCGCCATCCGTGTCGCCTGTTCTGGCGCGCGCTGCGCCATGGCGTGGCGGTGTCATCCGTCCATGTGACATTCCTGGAGCAGTTTCCCTTCGTCGGATGACTTTCTCCCAGAGTGTTTTCGGTTTAGCGGCAGCACGCAGGCTATCGCAATTCATAAATTTCTCAGAGAGGAGGGGAAGAGTTTTTTATATGGTACATTCTCATTTACTGCCTTGATTTTTACTTTTTTTTTTCTTTTTTTTTATTTAGTTTATTCTTCCATAGATTTAAATTTGTTTGGCTGGCAATGGGCAAAGGAGCGCGTTGTCACAAAGCCTGCCGCGGGTTTGACTGGAAAGCTTATTCCTGTGTTCCCCCCACCTCTTTGGAGCCTGACCCGCGTCACAGCACGCAAGACGTTCTGGTTTAGCGCTGCTGGAAGGAAAGAAGTAGGGAAGCCATGGGCTGTATCCCAGCTTTGGATCCTGAATTACTGCCAGCTACACTATCTCCCCACTGCTATGTCCCCAGAGTCACCCTGTGGGAATAAATCATAACCCCAGAGCAAAGAGCAGAAAGGATTTGTGTGTGGAAGGGGAGGGGGGCAGCAGATGGGGAGAGCTGCCATGAGTGCCTTACTTGTCAGTCCAGCTTTCTGCTGAGCTGGAAACTTGTCTTGCTGAAAATCATGGGAATCGGCTCCCGAGTCTCAGGCTAGATACAGCTGCGTGGAGCTAGATGTGCAGAGCTCGGCCTGGGGGTGCTGTGCTCTGCGCGCATGCGCTCGCTGCACACCGCTCGTGCTGTGTCTCTGTAAAATATATATCTAACGAAAGGTACTGAAATGGGGGGGATGAATAGCATGTGCGCAGAGGAATGGGCACATTTTAATCAGCCCAACATGCAACTCTTTTGTAATCCTCAATGTGATTTGTTTGTTTTCCCACGTTCCTTCAAATGTTCAAAGGCTCACATGAGGTTTGTTCCTGGTAGCTCTCAAGGAGTTCCAGTTCAGAGGCATTTTCAGGGCAGAGCTGCATTTAAACAGCGATAAATTGCACCGTTGTTTTCTCCTGTGATCCAAAATCGATCGATTTACTGCTGATGGTTTGACAAAACATTATAGTAGTGAGGCTGGGTGGTTGCTGAATATAGTAGTGAGAAAAAGCCACCTCTAAATAGTAGCGACAAATAAAAGCCCGGTGCAGAAAACGCGTACTGTTTCAGTACAGGCATGTAGACAGGATAATTAGACTTGTTTGCCTTTAGTAGTTGCTTTGCCTGAGCAACGCTGATACTTGTTTTCCCTCGACCCTCGTGCGGCAGCCAGTGACCGCTGATGAAGATAATGGCAGTACGTGCCTCCTGACCTGTCATGCTGCACAGGGACTTGTGACTTTTTTGTCGACATTCATTTGGAAAAAGCTCCTCCCCTTCTTGTCACGAATATGGAAATTTCACACCAGGCAATTTTTAAGCTAGCATTAACAAATGCCCGTAAGAAATGTCACAGGTACAAATTTAAGCTTTGAAGAGGAAAGGTGACTCTGAGAGTTGATTACAGGAAGGAAATATGACTGACACAAGAAAAGAAGGGGATTGCACCCCTGAATTGTGCAATTAGGACCACAATTGTGCAATTGAGACCACAGACAAGTGGTCTTCAAACACTGGTACAGGTAGCTGGGTTAGTTCAGCAGTGGATGTACTCTAGGAAATAATTATATGTTTCTTCAGGAATTTGAAAACTGAACGGAGGGAGAAAGCTGCACAAGTGGATTTGCACGGATGGGTCATCCTACTTTTAGCGCAGGAGCGTGCTCACCACTACAGCACATTGCAGGCTAGGCGGTGGTTTTGTGATTCTCCTTCTCTAAACTACAAGAATTTGACCTTTTAAAAGGGTCTTTTACATTCTGGTAGAGAAGGGGCAATGGGAAGTGTGTTGTGCAATGCTTTGTCAAAACTTGTTACAAAGCAGACTTTCCTAAGGGATTTTCCTCGCTGATTATTTTTAACCAATTTTTTTCAGTGCTCTTTTTTTCTAGGGCCAGTAGAATCAGACATACTCTCGGTAGTGCTCCTAGCAGAGTTTATAGTTCTTGTTTTCCAAGACCCGTCTTTATCCAGGGATGTTATTCCATTAAAAAAAGAGCTCGTGGAGTCAGAGTGTCGATACAAGCTCTCTGTTCATGCTCTCGGTCCCACTGCACCCTCTGGGAGACTTGAATTTCATTATTTCGCTTTTCGACTCGAGCAGGTTCTGAATATCTCCCCTCCCTCAGGTATTCTGTGGCTCTGCTTTAGCACTTTCCTTAATATACAGAAATAGGTAATGGTTAATTTGAGTGTTGCCCTTAAAGGAAACAGATTGCCGTTGAGGAATTACATATTCAAGCTTAAGTTTTTGAACTTTGTCCTCCAATTTTCCCCTGAACATCCCATCTCCTATACAGGCTGTGTAGGCTGCCTCTGCCCGTGACATCGGGGGATATTCTGTTTTGTAGCAATGGCCAGTCCTGTTCTTCCAGCTGCGCTGCAGCGCCTCTTATTCACCGCTGACCCACCACCTCGGCATAAACAAGAGCTGGATCGATAACCAGCTGTGTTGCTGCCTTTCCTAGCAGCAGGTGACAAATCTGCCTGGGTGGAAAGATGCTTGCGCCTCTCCTCTTAGACCTGTAAAACTCCCGCACCTGATGAAGACAGCAAAGTGTGCAGTGAGATCGTTTTCTTTCTCATCTTGGAGCTAGCATATAGCTTGGAAAACTCTGCAGCTTTGCTGAAATTCCCACAAAGTCATTTTGGATACTTTTTGTAGATATTTTCCATTTTTTGATGAAATGTTTTGGTTAATTTAAATTACCTTTGTTGTAGCTGTGATTATCTAAGTTGGCTCTGTGTAGGCTTGTGCTAAGACTGAAACTAAACAGTGCTGCACAGTTGCTTTTTAACTTTGGAAGTGTTTTCCAAAATTATATCCCGTTCTGGATATATTTTTCAAGTTGTTTATTTTTACTTTCTCAGTCACTTGCAGAACATCTGGTATTTCTCTTTGCTGCAGGTAGAAACTAATTATTTGTTCTCTGTACCAAAACTCTGACCCCATAGTGAATGGTATCAATTATCAGGATCTGTAGTCTGAGCAGTGGCCAAAAAGGTATTTCTCTTTTTGTTCACCAGAGTAGACAGTGAGCATGTAGAAATAGGCTTTTACCTCTCAAGAACATTTAGAGGTGAGGTTTTGTTGCTGGTTTTTTATCTGTGGTTTGGTTTATTTTGTTTTAATTAGCAAGATTTATTTTGATGCAGCTGGTCTTAAATGGATCCTTCTGTTCTGGGAAGGATTTCCACCGGTATCCTGCTAGCACTGACAACGCGTTGTTGATATACTGGCTCATGAGCAAACGCTTCTCTCCAGCTCAACCTCCGTGTTGCAAACAGCTTCTCCAAAAAACCGTGAAGGGCTAGTGAAATTCCTCAAAATACCTTCAGCGACATCTTAAACCACAGGTACCGGTCTCCTTTCTGCAGACAATGGAAAACCATTACGGCGATGCCCTTGCACCGCGCTCCTCGCTGCCGAAGTTTGCTTCTGTGCGCGCCGTGTGGGACTGAAGCCTTCGGCAGGGAGCAGCTGCGCCCAGGCGCCAGCGGGGAGGCCGAGCTCTGCCTCGTGACATAAATCCAGCTGCTTGATCAGGTCATCCACAGTATGGAACCAAATGTTTGTATCGGTTTGAGATTTTCTTTATATATTCTGCCTCTAATGCACAAGTTGCTTGCTTTCAGCTGTCTTGCTGAAGAAGGAAGTAGCCCTTCTAAACCAAGTGAGACACCCGTACGTCCACGCGTCTCCGTGAAGCTGTGATGGCTGGCACCAGCTCGGGATGAGGCTGGAGCGTGGCAGTGGTGCTGCTGGCCGTGCGGGGGAGCCCCAGGCGGGAGGGCTGGTGCTGGCGCAAGGCTGCGTGGCGCAGGAAAGGGTATGTATGGGCTCTGCTCCTCCCGGTGACACCTCATATCCTACCAAATCCGGACACAGAGCTTCCAAAGGCGTGCTTGCCACGGCAGGCTGTAGGTAGCTTTGGAACGTTAGTTTTGTTTTCTCCTCGTTATGCTGCACCTTTAGAATGCTCACCTTGGAGGGCGGCCTGTACTGATCTGTGCGATGAACTCTGCTGATGGGGAGCGAGAAAAGCCGTTTTAATGGGCGGCTCTCACTCTGCCTCTCTGAAGCTGAGAAAGACAGTCTTGGTAGTGAATTATTCGGTTTATTTTTCTGAAGAGACCACGAGTATGTGAGGTAGAGGTGACTGAGTACTAGCAAGCTTCTTGTCAGAAAGAATGGCACTGAAAAGGTTGAGGTTGATGGAGAGGCCTGCCCGCATGCACGTGCGAAGTCAAACCTGCCATCCTAAAACTGCCATGTGGAGGGTGGAGGGTCCTGCACAAAGCAGGGCCAGGGACTGTCCTACCCTGCTCTGACACCCGTCAGCTCCAGAGGCCATCCGGGCTGGCAGGGCTTTCCCTTCCCCTGCCTTCGGCGGCGGCCCTCCTGCGGTGATGGGTTTTGCAGCGTTGGCTACGCGGGCTTACCCTGCGCTCCACGGTATTGCAGTGAGTGCTGAAACATTTAGACACAAGGGATATGACTCAGATGCCTGTACCAGATACGTGAAAAGAAAATAAGAACACAAAGTAAACCCTCCAGAAGGACAGGAGGGCCTGCATGCATGTTTAAATGAACAAGAATCAGGCTTTTTAAAGACTTTCTGAGAAAAACAAGCCTAAACCTTAAGATAAAACACTCTATAGCCGTTTTGAAAGCCATTCCTCCCCTGCAGCTGATATAACAACTGGAACCAGTTTCCACCCCCGTCCCTCTTTTATCTGTTTCCCTTCAGTAAAGTCTGAAGAAAATATTTCCGCTCCCTCGCCCTCCTTAAACCGTGAGACTGCCTGATATCCCCTCCGTCCAGGGGAAACAGTGAGGGCTGCGATGGGATGACTTGTTCTGTTACAGACGTGCACAGCTCCTTATCCTCGGAGCACGGGGTGCCAAAAGGTGACAGCACTGTACATGCCTGTGACCACCTCAGAAGCCCGGTCTGAAATATATATATATATATAAGTGCTGTGGGAGAGAAGCATGAGGCTTTCAAGCACACATCTTTGAAAATATGAGAGCTTAAGAAGAATTGGGTCACATCTGACTGCTACCATCTGGCCCACTTCACTCCAAGATTACCCAGGAATGTATTTCACATGTGCCTTTGGAACAAGACTGTGAGCTGCCAAAAAGAAAATATTTTACAGCTGAGCGTTGCGTTTTGCTCTGAGCAGTTCAAATGCAATAACCCAAGGAGGAGGATTCCACCGGAGGGTATCACGCAGGCTCACCCTTTTGTTTTGTCTGCGCGGTTTTGTGAGGCAGGACTCCTCGTTGTTGCTGGATTGGGTTTAAAGGTCCTTGGTTAGGATGGCAGCTTCCCAATGGAAAGCAATCTTTTAAGCCAGAGTCCTGGGTTGATCTTGTGTTAAACTGGAGTCCTGCCTTAAACAAGGTGGCTGACCTTGTGCAAATGGGACCTCAGGAGCACCAGTGGGGAGAGCGAAGCTTGGTGGAAACTCTTCGGATGGAGGCTGGAGACATCAGAGTGCTGCTCCCAACTCAGTGAGGAAGCTTTCGTCAAAGGGCTTCACCCTCGTGTCTCAGTTTCTCTGTGTGTAGAATGAGGGCATCTCGCTTCTGTAAAACTGAGATGTGCTGCCCTGCCAGAAATATATATATTTATATAAAAATAATTTAATAATATATTTTAAAACACATAAAAATACCTGTTGTGGTGATGATGATAGTTACTTTCAAAGATGTGCAAATTTCTCCATGGCAAACCAGGATGTGGGACAGGAACTTAGATGATGAAAGAGCGTGTTGTACCCATTTTACTTGGGCTGAAGCAGATTCATTTCACACAGCATGAGAAACCCTTCTCAGTAAAATGGGAAATTTTGGGACAGAAAAAATGGGACAGCAGCACTTCCCTTTGCCTCCATCTGGTCATCCTGTAAGAGAAAAGGGAGCTTTTTGTGAATTGTCCAAACCAGGATGGAGTTAATCCTCTCTCTGCCTCAAGCAAGAATGTTTGCAGGATCAGAGAGCTGAGCCAGCTGTGGAGGCTTCATTTCTTGCAGCATGGTGGAGATGGTGGGATGCTGAGGTTAATGAAAGGTACCGGCTCTCTGGGGGACGCTGGGATAATGCGAGAAGGAGGTGGGAGTGCATCCTTTCTTTTTTTTTATTTATATATTTTTTTTTAAATAATTGGAATCAACCACAGTTCAAGTTCAGTTTTGACTTTATTTTTAGGTTTTCAGTGGAGGGAGTTCTGCTTCTTAAGACTTAAAAAACGGGGTGCTTTCATTTACCTGTATAACATGAGCCCTGTCACAGAGCGTGGTATGAAACTGTATGCAACACTTCTGCTAGCTGGAGCCACCCGTCCTGAGCTCTGGGGGCATGGGAAGGTGTGTAGTGGGACCAGCTTGATGCTTCAAAAAGATGTTCATGAGTGAATCTCCCCAAGGCCACAGCCTACAGAGGCATCTCCACACTCTGCCTGGGAATGTGCTGCTGGACTTGCCCGAGTTCTTCCATCGTGGTAACAATAGCTACGAATAGGCAGAGTCTCAGCAGGATGGCACCTCTCCCATCTTTCAAGACTTTTGGGTCAGAGCAGATGACTTTTGATTGCCACACGAGGAAAGCAGTTCAGGCTGCTTTTGTTCATACAGTAGCTGCACAGCAGACAAAGGGTGCAAATTGCTACACCTTTGTGTTTCATCCCCCTCAAACCCGGGTGGTTTTAACCAAAAAAAGAAAAGAAAAAGCAACTCATGAATCATGCTGATTTCTCCCACTGCAAGGGCGTATTTGCCGTATTTTGAAACACGTACTAAGCAGCTATGAGATCTTGTTTGCCCTCTAAAACAGAAGAATTTGACAACTTTCATGGTACAGTCCGTACTTGCAAATTGTAACAGGCTCCAAATACCAACAGTGACAGTGGTGTTTCATGGCTCTGGCACAGTCTGAAAGCACAGAAAAGGATGAGATAAAAAACAGAATAATAACTCAGAATAATTCATTGAATTATTTCTTGGTCCCCTCTGCCAATTTCTCTTAGCTTAAAGACAGGCTGTGTTTTTCTTAATAAATGTCAGTTAAATCTCAGCTTTCTCTCAAGCACACCCAAGGAAGAAGACAGCACTGAGCAGCAAATAGACTTTACCTCAGACTGTGTTTCCTGGGAATATCTGTGCTCCACCCTGATAGTCTGTATGAGCCAGTTGTTCATAACCACGTGTAGCACTCACCAAGAGAAGGGACCGAGGTTTCTGTAGTCTGGGTATCATTTTCTGGGAAATCTTGTGTTACAAAACACCTGTTGTTGGTTGTGTTGAAGATTTAAGAAATTTAAAAACAAAAAAAAACTTTTGACACTTCTCAATTTTTCCTTTGTTGGTCTCAGAGAAGCACTTCTACAGCATGGGAACACCATCCAAGCCAGGGAAATGCTTTCCCTAGCCTAATACTAAGAAACGCTTAATCTCTGTCTGAACTATCAGGGAACTTCTTCCTGCCCCCACCCTCTCTCACCCTAAAATCTCCCTTGGAACATCAGTAAAAGCATTTAGGGAGTGAAAGCTTTTGCATATCTCTTTTCTGGTCATGGCAAAGGCCGATTTTCAGAGCCCGCAAGCTGATTTTTCACCTCATATCTCTGCAGGGAGCTGTGGGGCGTATAAAGATTTCACCTGATGTTTGGTGGGGTCAGTAGGTGCCTTTCATCTGAAATACAGAAGATTCCTGGCCCTGTGAGACGTGTCCACTTCAACAGGGGATTTCCATTTTCTCTTGGTGGGAAAAAAAAATTAAATCCTGTAAAGCAAAGTTTGAAATAAGCATTATTTCCCCCATGCACGCACCCCCCCCTCCCCATTCTTGGGCACTTCTAGGCTAGTTTGAGCATGGTTATTTTACATTTTCTTCTTCTGTTTGCAGATCACGTGTAACAGTCTAAATGCACTCACCTGGAAGTGCAAGACTTCGTTCATGGCAGAGCCTTGTCAACTTTACAAAGAACGTGATTAGTTCCGGCTCCTTTATAATCTTCCCCTCTGTTATTCCACGTGCTGTCCTTGCACCCTCTCAGAGAGGGTGTGTTATACTGCCAGTACAACGGAAGGATGAATTTTTGGTCAATAATTTCTTACAGATAAGAGCGTGCCTTTTGAATTCAAACCTGTTTAGCACTAGGTGGCACTCTGCTATAATCTAAATTAGTTTGCCTTCGTTTTGAAGTTTGGTAAACATTTTAGCAATGGGAACAAGAAGAAGAGATTAGATTTGTCAGTAAGTTACCGGGATAGGCTCCCATTTTGTGATATGAAGGGAATTTTAACTAGATCATAAAGCTGTCTGAGCCTCTTTAATGTCCACTGGATGAGAGAGCAAGGAGGAAATTAGATCCATGTACTTATCCTAATAGTGCCGTTCATTGCACTTACTGCTGAGAAATCAGTATGGTGTTTTGTGGGGTAAATACCATACTGCCTGTTGGGGAAGTGTTGCAATCTGGAACCATTCAAGGCCACGTCAGTAGGGAATAGGATGGGGATTGTGGGATGCCTACTGAAAGAGTGGCTGTTCTGCCCCATTTGGTCTATTTTGCGTCATGGAGGCCAGGAGAGGGAAAGCTGCGCTATTTATAATTTTCATGGTTTTGCATTGCCATGTTTTTTATTTTACTGTACTGAACGTATGGTGTGTGTGAAGATTTTAGAGGTAGATTTCTGGGACAAATACTGCCTGGGTGGGTGCAAGACGAACTATTGCTCTGAGGGAAGGATAGGGTCCTGGTAGTGGGTAATGATGCGGGCATGTTAGCAGCGTGAATCGTTAGAAGGGGAAATTAAATCGGTGGATGTAGGGCTTGAGAGCTGGAACTCAGTTTCTACTGATAAATAACAATCTGGAAACTCTGGAGTGAGGCATCGATCCATCCAAGCTCTAATTCCAGGAAGAGATGTTGCCTGGGAATGCTGCTCAAGTTCTCCTCTAATGACATCAACAGCATGACAAATGGAAGAGGAGTCTCATGCACCGCACACCTGAGAATGAGCTCTGAAATTCTGTCTTTTGGGGCTAACTGCGGGCAATAAGACAATTTCCTGGAATATAACTTAGTGAAAATCCTCTGCAAACAAATATTTCAGGGATGGAATCAGGTGCCCTAATGTCGATTAACAGAAGCTGGTTCTATGTTAAAAAGTCATGCAGCCCAGCAGGAGCAACCCTGTGGATCAGCTTGGAGCCGAACTCCTAGAATGCATGCTTTACAGATTTTAAGTGCAAATACTTTGGGCTAGCTGTAGCCTGGCCCCACTGAGGGCCCTCCCCCAGCTGGGGGATGTTAAGTGCCCTCCTGAGGCTCATCTTCAGGTTTCACGTGAAAGGAACCTGGTCTGCAGCCTGTGAGACTGCTCGGGGATGTGAACTGAAGCACACTCAGGTATGACGATTAGGAGATTTGCTTTAGAAGTTCTTTCCTGATCCAAGTTACAACAACCCCTGTGTCCTAGGGCCACTGACATCTAGAAATGGAGCTCTCCTGCCTCTCTTGGAGGTGATCAAAGCACTGGAAGGTGTTGCCATTCTCAGTAGCTCCTACCCCATCCCTCCACACGCAGCCGAGTTGCATGTCATAGACCATCAGCTTGTATCAGCAGTCAGCCCTGAGCAGAGCAGCACAGATGTCATGTGTGCTCCCTGCATACCTTCAGATCCTTTTCATTCATGGATGGGACAGAATTTGTATATGTGCTGCTCATGGGGAAGAAATAGATTGTATTAGAAAAACGCAGCTCCTCAGCTCCTGAATGCTGTTAAGAAAAATATGTGACTTGGAAAATGACTGTCAACAGTTGATCTTACATCAGTGTTATTTCTGGGCAGCTTCAGCGGAAGGGTGACCTATTGCTCAGGACAGAAACCCAGCCCTGGGATTACTGCTTTGCTGTTTGAAGTCTGATGATACGCCTTCCTATGTGACCATGAACGCTGAAGGCTGGATTCAAAGGCTCAGCAGCTTTAGCCGAACTCATCCCCTAACTCTCAGACTTCAGGACCTCAGACTCTGCAGCCAACACGTAATCAGAGTTAGGATTTGAGATGGGCAGATGAAGCATCTCTGCTGCTGAGCAGAGAAGAGAGGGTTGGTGGTTAAGCTGAGGCACATGGGGAAATTTGTTGTGTTTGACTGAGCTTAAAAGCGTGTCTGAGGCTGCTGGAGGTACCTGTGCCCTTGGGAGCCAGAGACTGGGGTCCTCCCAGCAGGGGGACAGCTGAAGGCATTTTCTGAGGAAGCTGAGCAGAACTCACTGTTCATGCTTGAAAACAGGGCTGGCAGGGGAGGAGAAGGGCAGAACTAATTTAGATGTTAGGTATCTTGGATCTCCTGGGGAGGACTCCAGGCTCAGTTTTCCCCTTGGCATGTGGAGGTGCATGCCCAGGTTTAGTGTTTGCCAGGAGAGAGCTTCAGGGCACCTGCAGCACCTGGCTGGAGGAGCTGCAGGGCTTCCACCCGCCCTCCTCGCTGAATGCTGGTGGGGAGGACGAAGGGAAAGGGGAACTGATGAACGTTGAACTGCTGATGAACTCTGACTTTTTAGTGCTAGTCTATGACCTTCGTGGTTTCGGTCCTGTCCCTAACATTAAAGGCTCTCTCCTGAAGTACCTTGTCTTGTGGACCAGTTCTTATTTCCCAAGTTACTGGTGCCATCTTCCTGGCCGTATCATTTGTTTAGCAGTTTTCTTCCAATAGTCGGTTTACTGGGTTGTTTTGTTTTCCCCTGAATATTAGGCCAGGGCTTGTGTTATGCTCTAAGACAGCTCTAATGTTTTGATTTGCCTCTACTATTTGCTCCCCTGCAAACACTTTCAAACAACTAACTTAAATTTCAGTTCTGTAGCAGATCTTTGGTTGTTCTTTTCTTTAATGGAAAAAAGGGGCACATTTTATATATTTCTTCTCTTCTAAGCGGGGAGAAAGCTCAAAACTTCTGTGTTTCTATTTGGAGGTATGCATGCAAAGAAAGATAAAGCCAAATGAGAGTAAGTGGCTATCTGTACACACTTGTGTAAAGGCTAATTTTTTTTCTTTAATCTTTCTGTGAGCTATTGCTTTGCTCTCTGTAAAGATTACATTATAAAAATTTCCATATAAATCCAAATCCTTCTAAGGTGGTTCATGGTGAAATGTGCCCGATTTAACTGCTCTTTGCGGTGGAATACAACTGCAACTGGTGGTTTCAAATCAGTCCAATATGTGGTGGAGTACTGGTAAAACACACTGAGGCAGCCTGTCTTCCAGCGTATATTTCTGCTGGCAGAGACCCTGGATCTCCTTGGCCAAGCATTCAGCACTGGGATATAATCTAGATTCCCAGCAAATTCTCAGTTAAATGCAAGATGTTTCTTGAGCACAGAGCCAGAGATCAAACTGAAATAAGGCTCACTCTCAGAAATATCTCGAAAACTGTTTGAATAACCTAGTGTATACAAACATTTTAGGTCAACTATCGTATTCTCTCAAGACTTGTAGGCGTTTCTGTACGGGTGCCAGCAGCACTGCATCTCTAAAGAATGGAACCAATGCTGATTTCGTACTTCCACTACTGTGTCAGTGAATCCACCCACAGCTTGATAATGTTAGTGCAATGTGATGGAAAGTTTTAATTATTGTTTGGCTTTTGTGTTGTTTTAGTGATTTTTTTAATTATTCTTTTTTTTTGCATCAGCATTGCAGGAAAAAGGAGAGGGTAGTATCCAGGGATACTACCCTGAAAGTCAGAAAGTAAATCATCCAACTGTTTGAAGACAAACTCACCTGGTTGCAGTTTGCAGAGCAGTGCAACTGTCTGGCTGAGAGCCAGTCTGTCATTATTTCACCTTTAAAAGCTTGGCCTTAAATTAGAGGATAAACAACCCTCAGCAATTTCTTCCGTTGCATTCCTGAAGGTCTATAGCATCACATCTGTGAATAGCACACACCCACTCACATGCCTTCCTAGAGCCGCAAACAGATTCGGATACTCTGTTGACGGGAGCAAATATGACTTAGGATGTATTATACTGAGAGATGAGCCCAGATCAACAGACTGTGCCGCTAACCAGCTACCGGCTTGGTTAAATTTGTGGTGCAGACAGAGCTTAAGCTGGTGTCTCACTTCATCACAGTAACCACTCCGCAGTCTGCTGACCGGCTATATTTAAGTATTTTGGCAGAATCCTGTTTGAAATTGGAAGGAATGCTTTTAATAGTCTGTGCATTTCTCTTGGAGGCCTGCATTAAGGATATAGTTGCATCCCACACATACATAAGTCTGATTGGAAAGCACGATATGGCATGGATGTACGCTGCGGCTACAGGATGTCAGCAAGACAGATTTAAAGTATCATTGGCTGCATGACAGAAGAAAGATTCAGACATTTTAAGGTTAGAGGCCAGATTCAGATCTTTCTTATGTGAAAGCAGTAGCAACTTCATTGAAGTCAGTGGTGTTACTGTGCTGTAATACGCTTGAAAAGCTTCTGCGTACTTAATTATTTGAACCAAAGCACATCCATGCTTTTATGTCACTTTGAGGTTTTTTTACGTGGAGCTGTGAACCTCCTAAGAAGCCACTACACTTGCCAGCTGCTGTTAGTTTTCACTCAGGAGAATTTAGCTCATCCAGAATTCATGCAGTAGTTGAGAAGATGAGAAATCCGTCGCTACTCTGCAGTCAGTGGTATCTGAAAAAGGATGAGGTTTCCATATGCCTCCAGTCAGGTTTTTGGTGTTGTTGAAAAGATACCTGGTTGGCTTCTGAGTTTTGTGCCATTACAGAGAGCTCCGTGGTTTGCACGTACAACGTGCAGGTCTCACTTTGCATAAAGCGTTTGCAAATACTGTCATGGGGCTGTGTCAGCCTGTGGGTTGGATGAAAGAGTTGTCAACCACAAGAATTCACAGCTTAAGCATTAGTCCCTTGTCTTCCTGCCCCCCACCCAAATTAAATCACAATAAGGAGAATTAATTTTCATATGAAATGTTTTGGTTTCTTTTTTAATTTTTTTTCTGGCTCACAAAACAAAACGACGCTCTTGGATTGCACTATAAAGCTTTCCTTTACAGATACCAGGACTAGAAATGTTTTTAAAAAACCAAGTGAAAATATAACTAAGATGAAAGTGAGGATCTTTCCAAAAGTTGTTGATTCTCGAAAGAGGCTTGAGGGAAAACACCAACAAAGAAAACACTAATATCCCAAGCCTATTGATAGGATCCCAAGAAGAGACAACAATGAAATAAATGATCCCCTTATCTTTTTTTTTTTTAAAATTATTTTTGTATAGCAGCTAAAGCATGAGCAAAATGAACAGGGTGTCAATTATGCACTGAGCGGGAATAACAATTTCCTGGAAAACTGGGATAAGCAAAAGCACCTGGAAAAGGCAATGTGTCACCCCGCCCATCAGAATTTTCTGAGCAGAGGAAGGCAATTCTGCCTGGTGTGTAAGTGGGAGCATCACTTCATGATACCCTCTGAGGTGGTGTGGATCCAAGTTTACTCTCCAAATGCAAAGTCTGATAGCAACTCAATGTTTTGTGGTGCTTAAATGTATTTCGAACACTTTAATGCAGAATTATGGAATCAGGTGTTGGTCTGTACTGTTGATGTGACTTCTCTTTTTTATATACAATTTCTCTATTAGTTGCAGTGAGGAATTGTGGTCATCACAACAAACCTGAGCACCTCCAAAGACTGCTGTCAAGCCTTTGAGTAATCTGTATTGGATATACGCTGACTGCATGTTGGCAAAACAGTTTCTAAGTGTAAAAAGATGTGTGAATGTGTAGATAGGCGATCTTATCCTTAGAAGCCTTGGTAGCAACTTCTGCTGCACACCCATGCCTTTGACAGCATCTTTATGAGGACACGTGGTAGAAAACATCTCCTGAGATTAAGTTTGTACACCTACTGAGACCGACAGACCGACCTCTTCTAATAGCAATCATAGGACTCTGTGACAACAAGAAATATTGAGAGGTATAAAAGAGATATATTTGAGAGAGGTATATTTGTAGGCGAAATTTTACGGGTGGAAAAACAGTCAAAAGAAGGTGAATTAGGAATATACATTGTCTATGAATAGACAACAGAAGGCAGAATAAATCTTTTTGGGTCTCACTTGATTCCTTTTCAGATTGGTTTGGATGAGCTAATTACTCTTCTAAGGCTACGCTGACATTAAAAAGAAAATGTTCTGCAGTGGGAGATGATCTGTAAGGTAAAACAGTTAGTGCTGGGGAGTCTGATGTCTGCAGCATATGCCTTGGGGGAACTTCATTGTGAATAACCTGAGTCTGATCCTGTGGACCTCGTGCCCATTAGCACAGTATGTGCTGGAGCACATTGTTCTGTTGAATTTAATGCATAAGGAATTAATTGTGCACTCTGAGTTATTCTTGGGATACAAACCAAAACCCAGTGAGTGGGATCAACCAGGGAATTTGCTTCAAAATTGTGCTTCTGACCCAAAGAAGCACTCCATGCTACAGAGTTTTTCCGCTTTCCCCCTTTTGGGAGAACTGTACTTGGGAATCTTAACCCTCCTCACATCTGTGCATCCATCAGTCTGTCCTGCTGTGGGCTTTGGGAAGCATGGCTGAGCACTTCGTCTGCCGGCAGCTTGACTGTACAGAAACTGGGGATGTAACCGACAGGGATTCCATTCCAGGGAATCCAGACCAGGATCATCTGCATCTTGGCTGCACGGTTTTAAGTATCAAATCAACACAAAGGATGTCAGAAAATAAGATCGGAACAAATCTGCCTGAGGTTTGCTATTTACTGCAGGAGCATTTCTCTCAAAGCCAGGAGACTGGAGAGAGAGGGCTCACCTGCTGGCAGCATGGCTTTCCCTATATTTTAAAAGTGCATACTCACAGGCTGGATCTGAACATCTACTCTTTATGTATCAGTAAAAAAGGTACATGTTAATTTCATTATGGCACTGCTCCTTGCATTAATAAGTCCTAAAGCTTCCTTCCCTATTGTCTGACTTTCCATTTTTAGCTTACAGTTTTATATTCCTGTGGGAAGTTCCCCACTGTAATTTCCATGCAGTCTTGAAGCTGGGAATCCCATTACTGTTGTTCATATGACCTCTGGAATGTGAGTAAATGTCTCATAGTAGTATATCTTCTTGGCTGTTCTCCAGCACCTGTAATTAACTCCACATATATTCCTCTATCTACTGTGCCGGCTTAAGATCTGACCTAAAAGAAGCAGTGGAAGCTGGAATAAAAAGTAAGACTTTATGGAAAAAATCAAATCGGTATGAAACGGTGCCTGTCTAAAGAAAGTGCTTTGCTTGCTGATAAGTCTTTACTGTGCATGCTCTATCCTTTCACCAAGATTGTACTTCTAGGAAAGCGCTGCAAGGATAAAGCAACCCTTCTAAACAATCGCTCCTACCTGCAGCGTGCAAGAGCATGCAAAATGGTTGGGCATCCTCAGTTTTTTAAAGCATGATGGTGAGCACGTATCACTTGTGAATGGGTTGAATGAACCTTTGTTTAGATAACAGAAGTTTTTCATTTAATAAGTAAGTCATTTAAATATCTTGTCATCCTGACTAACTAGTCCATTTTTCAAAAGTTGCTGCTTTTCAAGTAATATATCCTTTTCCCTTTTTCATAGTAATGATATTTTCTTCTGGAAAATATCCATTCATGCTGTATTTAATTCTCTCACAATGTACAGCGATTTCTTGACAGGACTGAAATGATTCTAGACCTGACGGGAAAAAAAAGGTAGGATCTGTAAAAGACTGCAACACACAACCTTTCCCAGGATATCAGTTAATTCTCAACCAATACTTCGATCAGACCAGATTCAGATCTTAGCTATGCTGCTGGAAATCTGGAGGGATAACACTGAAGGCAGTGTAGGGAAAGTAGAATCTGGCTTGTGTTTTGTTAAGGACCTCATTAGAATTTCCTATCTTTGATCCATTTGGTTGTCTGTGCATTCAGTTTGTCTTCTGTATCTGATTATGTACATTTAACCTTGATTAGCATAACTATTCAGAAACAAAGGCTTTCTTAGGGTTCCAAGGCTTAGGCTATTGAGATGCACTAGACACCACTTGTAGAGAAATGCTAGTGGTTTAGCCAGCTTTTGTCTCAGATTCCTGTTGATGACATTTATGTATGTCATTCACCTGGAACAGATGTTTTCCCTCCTGCTTTCACCAGTCACCAAAAATATCTGAAAGAAAAAATTAAAATACAATTAATATGCATGTCTATCCAATTAATTTAAATAATCCAGCATTAAAATTGATTCTGAATTTATTTAGACACTTTCTGCAGTAGCCAAAAATAATCTTGATGCAGGACTGAATTTTATCAGATGCCTCAGTAAACAGCAGTGAGGTTTTTGTTTGTTTTGTTGGGTTTTTTTTCAGAACAGGAATCTTAATTACAAGATGGTAATTCAGTCCTGGAGCAGGCCACTGCTTTCTGTGAGCAGTGTGAACCCTTGGCTGTTGGTCTGCTGGGGAAATGGTAGAGAAGAGCACTAGCTTGAAATAGAGAGGGTGACAGTCTGTTGAATCTGAGGTTTTGAGAGAGGACAATGTAGATCAGCTGGATATAATTATGCTTGACAGTATGGACTATAAAATTCTGCGCTATTCCTAGACTAGAGGTATTTCTAATACACTGGAAATATATAATACAGGCTGTTGGAGCCTCAGGTAAGGAGAATTGTCCATCCATAATCAGAGGACTTGACACATCAAATTTTTCAGTTCCTCTAGAGATCATGGGCTAACTGTGATGACAATGTGGTGGCATCTTTAGAGAGAGTCTCCTATGAAGTAAGACTGATGACTGCTACAATTGTTGTCCAACCCAAGCCACACAAATATATTTTTAAGATTGGCCATGATCCCATAGCTAAGTAGCTAGCCATTTTGGACTTTCCTGACTATAGTCATAATTGAGATAGGACATAACTTTTCTCTGGCTTTTAGGATTGACAGAGTTGGAAATATCATGTCAGTGTGGAAAGCAAGTAAAATACAGATACAAGGGCTTTTGTCAAGGACATTTCAAACTCAGCCACAAGATGATAATGGAGTGTGAATACCATAATACTGCCCACTCATAGTGTGAAAAAGTCAGGAAAAGCTGAAGGAGTTGGGAATAGTTTTGGCTATACTTTCTGGCATGGTGTTTTCCTCCTCTCCAGAATGCTTTCTACGATTCGAGATCTGCCCTCCAAATCGTGGCACTACAGTCTTAGGAGCAGGCGGGTGAGGTGAGGGTTGTGGTGCGCCTTTGGCTCCTGGAGATACCAGTGTCCCGGAGAAGCAACTGCTCCTGGCTGTGCAGCAGGTCAGTCGGGAGCTTGGTCACCGAGGAAGGGGTGACTCCTAGTTCTCTGCTAGGACAGCTCTCTCCCTCTTCCATTTGGATTTAATTTTGGCATTAAACCACTAAACCATCAAGCGCAAGTTGATGGAAGTTCCCTCACTGTGCATTCTAATGAAACTCATAAAAATAGCAAATAATAACAAGCCATTTTTAAAAAAGGTACAAAATGAATCATGCTCATTTTCCCTTTCCTCCCCCAGAATATCAGCTGTTAATCTTGTTCCTCCCACAGGCTAATGATATAAGATCTTTCAAACAGCAGGTGAAAGCTAGAGTTGAACCAGAATACTGAAGAAAATTTACTCTGAGATAGTCAGAAAGATTTACTAAGTAAGGTTGAGTCAGTTGTATTATTTTTTTTTCTTTTAATCTAAAGCCTGAGCTTTCTGAAAACTGGTAACTTGGAATTTGTACCTCACTGCAAGAAAAACAGCGTAAACACACCAAATGCTCTGTAGTTTTCTTTTAATGAAACGATGCAGTGAAAGATCCATCTTCCTAGCTTCATGAAGGTTTTGTCAGCATACCAGTGAAAATGATGAATTATATTGTGATTTGTGCATATATTTGTCTGCAGTTTACTAGAAACTCCTATATACAGCAACCTCTGGGTAGGCTTTAAGGAGTCTGCAAAAACAACTGCATAAATGAGCATGAGTCACGATGTGCTTCCTGGTCTGTCTTTATTTCCTGAATGATTTAGTGCTAAATTTTTGATGTGATTTGGCAGTTTATTGCTTTAATTTATAAGACCTTCTGAGCTGAGTAGGTGTGAAGGCAGTTGTGGGATGAACACTTGGGATATCAGTGCTGCCGCTTCCCCCACCCAGGGTGATGGTCTGGTCAGGGTCCAATATGGCAGTGTGTTCTCATTCTGGCAAGGAATCAACATTAATGTCGTGGATTATGAATTTACTGCAGCAGTCTTGCAAAAATGGAGACTGATAATGTGGATGCAGGTAGCCAGCACAGCTGCTAAAATTACTTCTTTTCATTCAGGCAGAATCTTTCTGTTCTGAGGCTAAAATGTTGCTTGGGAAAGGCAGCCCTTTTTCATTGTTGAAGAAATGCTGATGGGATGTTTGTAAATGTAAAAAGGAAAAAATGAGTGGTTTTGCCCCTTATGAGAACATTTAAAAATTAATATTTGAATGGCTCTGCAACTACAAGTTGAGAATTGACGTTTGGCAGGGATTATAGCCTTCATTGGGAAGGACTTTGGAGAGTTTCAGTGCAAACTGGGTTTGATTTGGCCAACTTTCTGAGCCTTTGAAAAGTACAAAATGGATAATGCCCAATATGCTTTTTCCACTAAGCTCGTAAGGATGTATTCATCACGCATTCCAGTGCGGATAACTGGAGGTATTACGAAATAGGAAATGAAAGTCCGCAGGAACACATGGTGCTCAGTTTCTGGTAAATGACCCGTTCCCTGAGCAGTGCAGGACAGGCCTTTGCAGTGAGGCACCTGGGAGCTGTGCCGTCGGTGGACGGACCTTCTCGGGCTCTGGAGGTATGCGGGAACGCGGGGAAAGGTAGGTTTCATTGTGGAGCTTTGAGAGGGACAGTGCAATGTTGCTCTGAGTCTCCACTCCCTGCAGTACACGTTGGGCACGCAGTTAGGAAATGCCAGACTGAATGCGGTGACCTTAACTTGGAGCTTTTACTGCATATGCTGCATTGGACTGCTTGACTATGTTTATGAAAAAGCAAGACGTGGTAGCGTGTGATCCTTACAGCCACTCTCATTTTTCCTGCGCTGTACTCAGCCGTGTGCCTCCTATGCCAATGCAGGCAGGAGAGCGTGCCTCCAGGCTGAGAACCAGCGATGCCACGGTGAGGAGTGCCATGGGAAAAGTGTGCTGGTGTTTATAGGCCACCGGTGTTCAGAGACCGCCTGCATTTCCAGCTCATTTAGTTTCTTTGGTCCTGTCCTTGTCTGAGTTATGTCTTGCTCTTAAAATCCACCCCTGACTAGGAATATAGAAAGGCTTTCAGTAATCTGCTCCTGTGTTTCTTCACCTGCATTATTAGAATTGTTTCCTAATATCCAAGTTACACCTCTCCAGCAAGATTTTTGTTTTTATAGAGTAAAAAGTATTTACATACTTTTTGATAACATCTTGTAAATATTACAACTGACGTTGTTTCTTTGCCTTTACTTTTACTGGCTGGACACAGCGCTCACCTTTTTTCTTGTGTTTTTGTATCGGGTCTGGCTGAGCTAGAGTTAATTTCCCTCACAGCAGCCCTTACAACGCTGCACATTGGTAGCAGCAAGGTGTTGATAACACACCAGTGTTTCTGCTGCTACCGAGCAGTGCTGGCACACATCAAGGCTGTGTCTCCAGCATTTCTTCCCCCCTTCAGCAGCAGGATGGGGGTGGGCAAGATCTTGAGGGGGACACAGCCAGGACAGCTGACCCAAACTAACCAAAGGGATATTCCATACCATATGACATCTGCTCAGCTGAGAGATGGGGAGAGGAACAGGGGGCACTCTTTTTTTTTTTTTTCAACGTTTTGTCTTGCAGAGCAACCACTATGTGTTCTGAAGGCCCACTTCCCAGGAAGTGGATGGACATCACCTACAAATGGGAAGTAGAGAATAATCTTTTGTTTTTCTTGTTTTGCTTCCACACATGATCTTTTCCTTTTGGTACATAAAACTGCCTTTTTTTTGACCCACAAGTTTGGGGTTGTTTTTCCATCTTATATTTCATAGAATCAAGAATCATTAAGGTTGGAAGAGACCTCAAGGATCATCTAGCCCAACCGTCCCCCTACCACCTATTACCCACTAAACCATATCACTAAGTACCACATTCAACCTTTCTTTAAACACCCCCAGGGACGGTGACTCCACCACCTCCCTGGGCAACCCGTTCCAATGCCCAACCACCCTTTCCGAAAAGAAATTTCTCCTCATCTCCAACCTAAACCTCCCCTGGCGCAACTTGCAGCCATTCCCTCTTGTCTTGTCACTAGTTATTGTGAGAAGAGGCCGACCCCCAGCTCACCACAACTTTCTCCCCTCTCTGCCCTGCTGAGGAGGGGAGTGATAGAGCGACTTGGTGGACACCTGGTGTTCAACCAAGGTTAAACCACCAAGTTTTATACACAGTGTTTCTTTGCTGTCTGTAATCAGCTCAGATGGTCAGTTCAGTAGGAAAAATATGTCCAAAGAAATTTGGTAAGTAATAGCCATGTGGGTAATCTTCTCACATGCAAAGCAAGAAAGCTGGAATGAATCCATAGACCTCTTTTTTAACTATTTTTTTTCTTCAATTCTCAGAAAATCCTACTGGTCAGGGTAAGGCAGGTGGATGATACATCCTCTGTGTCTCCTTCTCAAGCACAGCAGTGGCTGGTGAAGAATTCAAAATTGCAAGAGTAAGTGTGAACCTGGCTCTGCAACCCCATGGCTTTTGCTTAGGAGGAGGAAACCATGGATTCCTGTCCATGTCTTTTTATGTAAAACACAGATAAGTTTCAGCAGCAGAAGTCATAGCTGGACACCCCACCGTACGTAATCTCATCAGTTGGCTAGTGGGTTGATGCTTTTCTGCAAGTAGAAACTTACTCTCAGAAAACATACTGCTAAAATAATAAGCTGATACACCCATCTGACATACCCTGGAGTTGCAAGTGAGGAACTGGAAAGTAAGTAAAGCGGAGAGGGAAATTCCTTACCAGTTTCATCTCTAGTGTGACATTTCTTGAGTGGTTGCAAGGTCAAAAGCTAGCAGGAAGCTGGAGGACTCAAAGAGGAGGAGATTGTGTAGGAGAACCCATGCTAAAGATATGCTTCGTGATGGGTTGCAGTCTTTACTGGGAATACCATTAATATCTCCTGGGAGTCAATGTGCTCTTTCAATAAATGCCTGTCCCCTTTTTATGAGGAGACAGAATCTATTTACATCTAAATCCATTCAGTAAATTAGGAATA
Organism: Psophia crepitans; assembly: GCA_013399095.1. Lineage (NCBI taxonomy): Eukaryota > Metazoa > Chordata > Aves > Gruiformes > Psophiidae > Psophia > Psophia crepitans. The sequence goes on along the minus strand of VWZZ01004976.1, from coordinate 1,343,946 downwards.
TAAAAGTATTTATTCATATTTTCAACTGTATCCTGAAAGAACATTCTCTAAAACACTTGGCAAACTTTCCATGACAAAGTTCTATTGTTCTCTGTTAACCATCCCCAAAGATTGCAGTTGCTCTCACATAAGAGTATAGAGCTTTTCACATGTCAGGGGATAATTTATTTCTTGAATTAATGAATGTAATTTTATTGAGTTTAATATTTTAGCCAGGATTTATTATAGCGCAGTCTCTAATTTACGTTCAGCACAGGTGAATAGTGCCTTACATTTGTCATCATAATGATGATTGATTTGAGTTCTCTTATTACAAAGCGAAGATGTGATGGGTCCCATTTTATTCTGAACAGGAACGACTACAAAAAACATTGCTGTACGTGACGCTTTCTTGTCATTTTTCTGCAGTCTCAGCTGAAGCCAGCTGAAAGGGAAGGAATCTTTCTTTATTTCTGAAGTCCTCTTTCAGGCCCAGTTTGAGGGAAGTGCCTCAAATCTGGGCCAGCCCCCACCCAAACCTTGTATTTCTGGTGCCTGCTATGTACCTATAGTCTTTGGTTTTTAAGCTTTTGGGTTTTTTGAGCCTAAAAAAGCAGGACGTTTGGTATTTGCAGTATGGGAAAATAATAATTTACCAACTAAAGCTGCTATGTTGATGGCCTGTGTAAACAGAGTAAAAGGACAGTTTGGCTCTGAAGAGACAATTAGTGGACACCAGGGGCACAGATGAGGAATAAAAATTCTCCCACTGAGAAACAAAATGACATTGAACTCTGGTAAGTGTGCACATCACTCTGGACATACACACCAAAGACCAATCAAACTTTATAACTGTACAGACCATAAAAGTTAAAAGCCCATGACTTTTCTGGTTTGAGCCTGAAACAGTACCAAACCAGGCATGACTTCTACTGAGGTCTAAAGACTTCTGCTGACCTAGTCTAAGAGATTAGGGTGCCTTTAGGCCAAACTGGATCTGAAAATCAAAATTCTTGAGGTCCTTGGGTTTGTTGCTCTCTTGCAATTTATCTTGGATTAAAGCACTGTTATATAATCAAGGATTAAAAGCATTAAGCCATCCTAAAGAACATAAGCATGTAATTTTGTCCAAGTTACCAGCTAATAGATCTGAAAGCAGTTTTTAATTTTTTGATTAGAACATCCTCCACCTTAGGTTTGGACTGGCTAGCCAAGCAATTTAAAAATAGATTATTAAAATCTGAGGGCTTCTCCTCTTCCTTTGCGTATTTGGCATTTGAGAATATGTCACAGGTTGACCATCTTCCTGATCTAAAGCTTCAATCAGGTTCAAGTGTAGGCAGCTCACTAAACTGCAGTGACATGTATGCCTTGATCATGTGAGAATTATAGCTAGGACTTAGTCCAGCCAGATATAATCCCAGGGACCAAATTTAAAATACAAGCTTAGGTGATTGCTTGTACTGTATTGGTAAGCTGTGGGTATTTATTTGAAATATTCTTGTCCTGGTTTCAGCTGGGATAGAGTTAATTTTCTCCCTAGCAGCTGTTACAGTGGTGTATTTTGGATGTAGAATGAGAATAATGTTGATAACACACTGATGTTCTCAGTTGTTGCCAAGCAGTCAGGGACTTTTCAGCTTCTCATACTGCCCTGACAGTGGGACGGTGGGGGGCACCCAGGAAGCTGGGAGGGGACACAGCCAGGACAGCCGACCCAAACTGGCCAAAGGGATATTCCATACCATAGGATGTCATGCTCAGTATATAGCTGGGGGGTGGCCAGGAGGCAGCACAGCTGAGGAACTAGCTGAGTATCAGCTTTAGGTGGTGAGCAATCACTTGTTTTGTATGCTCTTTATTACTATTATTAATAATAAATTATTTATTATCTTGATCATAATTTTCCTTTTCTGTCCTTTTGAACTGTCTTTATCTCAACCCACAAGTTTTACCTTTTGTTTTTCCTTTCTGATTGTTTCCTCATCCCACAGGAGAGGCGGGAGTGAGTGAACGGTTGTGTGGCTGTTTTAGCTGCCTGCCAGGTTAAACCACAGCAATTCTAAATGCTCTTCGAGTTCAGAAATACTAATTTCTGATAATTAAATCTAATATTTATTCTATATTTAAAATTAAACTTTACATTAAGATTTTATTTAACAATTATTAACATTGTATTAAAATAAAATTAAAAATATTTTTCCATAAATTCACAAAAAAGACCAAATTTTTTTGAAAATAACCCACATAATATTCTGTAAATATTAGACTGAAATACAGAATTCATTTGGCAGAAGAGATTTTGTAGCATGCCCTAAGAATGACTAGGATAGCGAAAGTACAACTTTGTCAGAAGGTGCCTTATATGACCTGAAACAGCTAATCATGGTTTGGGAGACTCAGAGGATATACTCAGCCAGAAAAGACCTGCTCTAGCTTTCCACAGCAGGAATGAAACCGTCCCAGATCATAAAACAGAAGCTGTCAGGAAAAGTGCGTGCTGTAAGGAGGTGTGTGGCACTGATAGGGGAACACAAATCTCTGGTGACATTCAGGGAAATGTAGAAAAGGGCATTCAGATACTAAATGCAGGGTCACATGCTGTGCTTAGCCTCCCATAGGTATATGCTGGAAAACACAGGCTCTGCGTTTTATAATCTGATTTCTGGTCTGATACAAAGCTGGAAGAGTTCCTAGACTAATTGAGGCAGCTCACGGGTTCCTGAATTTTAGTACCTCCTCAGGTTTGCTGTTGGCCTTCATTTTCATCACTGGGCGCACCGCTGCCTTCGCCTGCACCTTGCACTAGCAAGATCAGAGCAGGGTGCACCCAGCATCTGCGCGGATCTGGGCTCATCAGCTACCAGGGCAAGCTGAAGCCTTTGTCTAAGCTGGTAACTGCTGTTTTCAACTGGTATTCAAGAATGGATTAAAAATTCAATCATTTCTGAAGTGCAATATAAGTGATTGTAGGCGGGCAATTTCTCCCCCGCTCTCCCAGTAATTGCATTTTACTATTTGGTGGGTGTATTTTCCAGGCTTCTCAATAATAATAAATACTTTCTTATGTTAGTGCTCTCAAAGCCAATTTTGATAGCAAGTACCTTGCTTGTGCTGATTGCTACAGCCACAGAGAGGAGGTACTGTCCTGACCCAAAAAGTGAAGAATCAAAAGACTCAACATACAATTTGTTATTCTCAGTATACATTGTGATGTCCTCTTATGAACACATACTTACTAGGTCTTTATTTCCTTGTATTTTCTGTTCTTTGCTCTAGGAGGAGTGCACTTAATTAAGGACCTATCAACCAGAGGCACACAACTTGTTTCACCAGGAGCTCCAAAGGAATGTAGTTATTTTTCTACAGGTACTTTACAAACATTCGTTGAGTTGCAGGTAGAAAGGATTTAATCTGTTAAGGATTAGCTATTTAAACGTGCCCTCTAAGTATATGACTCAAAATACCTTGATTGGATAAACCAAATTTTCTAGGGAATTGCAGGTAAAACAGCTGAGTGTTGAACTGGTAGCAATTAGAAATTAATTTTGTTAGCTACTGGTCACCAAATCACATGAGACTTGCAAAGACAGAGACTTACAAAGGATCAGAAAGACTTTTAACATTATTGTTTTTTAATGAAAGAAATTTCACAGGGCAGGGCAAGGAGGGGATGGGGATGGGGGTGGAGGGAGGGAATCCCACCAACTATTCTGTTCCATTTGGTTGTATTACTTTGGTAACTGGAGTCTAACTGGTGTTCTGCTAGTAAAAGCACTTTCCATCTCTGCAGCTTGACCTTGCCAGTAATTTTTGGTTCCTCTTCTCCTATGCCCTTAAAGGGCCCAGATTTTCTAACCACCTTCCTACTGCCCACAAGCTTTTCTGTCAACCGTCATATGATGATTCTTCTTGGTCTACTCTTCCCTCAGATGACCTTATATTTTCTCTTCTCTTCTCTGATGCGTGGCTTTGGTCAGCTCTTTTCAACTTCCTCGTCATTCACAGTGGTTCTTAGTAAATGGGTTTTCATTTTCCTTGCAACCTGCAGAATAAATGTTTTATCAAAATTTATGTGTCATGTACATGCTTATTTCATAATTTTTGATGGTGAATAATTCTGGTATTCCATATTTTTCCCTAGTTTGCTGTCTGGTCCTTGAAGTCACGGTGCTGTAGTTCTTTACTGATGATGGCTTACAAACCTGACCCTGCAAGTTGAAGTCATCTTGTCTAATCTTGGCAGAAAGCATTATGTTCAGGAGTAAGTGTTCTGATTTAGTGTCCCGGGGTAGATATTCAGTGTGGGAGTGTTCTGTAATGACTTTTGTCAGCAGTCCTGGTAGTAATCCCATAGGACAGGAGGTTACTCTGCCCTCAGCCCAGCTGTCAGCCTTTGCTCTCATGTTTACTGGTAAAATGCCATTTTCACAATGAAAGATGATAAATAAATATTTAAATTAGCTTATTTTGCATAGTCAAATAGTTTGAAGTTCATCAAGATCTAGCAGGAGATACTTATTATGGTATGGTTATTTTTTAAGAAGACACAGAAAACAGCTTGTATTTGTTAACTGTTTATTTCTGTGAATATCAAGTGCAAATGAGTGGGTTGAGTTAGTACTGTGCATGAACAAAGGAAAGGAGAGGAAAACACAGGGACTCATACCGTTGTTCAAGCTTGTGCTTTAAGTAATGTCACATTTGTGTTAACAAGATAAGAAGTGACTAGTCTGAGGTACCCCCAGGGAGCTGATAAGTGAACTACTGGAACAAATGGAAGGAGGATTATGAGACTGGGAGAGAATAAAATCAAGACTGATAACACATGGAGTCTTGCAGCTATTTCTTCAGCCTCCCAAAGATTATCTTTGGCTGATGATTATTTTTTTGAGAAAGATTTAATAATGAACAAAGGGTTATGGCTTAAAATGCTGGCAAAGGGAAGAATTTAGCAAATGACTGTAACATGGAGGTCACAAGAGCTGAGGATTTTGTTGGCAAATTGCTACCAAAGCAATTTTCTTGCAAACTGATGAGTAGTAAATTTATTTCTGACTCAAAAAATGAAAAAAATAATCTGTGAACTAGAGAAGGTACACACCATGATATTTCTTACTATAGTCAAGCACTTACATTTTTGTTAAAGTTGTGGATGCAAGCCCTTGTGCTGGATGAGGAGCCTACGAGAAGGTTTGCAAACAGTGTGATTTCTGTGTTGTGGTGGCTGCTGAATAAAGGAGGCCCTGAAAGACAACGATGTTGCTCAGAAGGGCAGTGATGACAGAAACTTTATGATGTTGCTATATGATATTGAACCGAACTCAAACAGGATTCAGACTTAGTCACTTGAGAGTATTAATCTACAAAAAGACAATGGCTGCTCTTTTGATTTACCTTTGTCCGACATACCGCAGTGAGATGTGCCTCGCCATCATCACGGATTCAACAGAAGCAACAGAAGTTAAAGTAAAAAAAAAAAAAAAAAAAAAAAAAAAGGTAGTGAGGTATATAAGTCAAATAGACAGGATTCTAGTGAGGACTGAATGAGATGAGATTCTTCTGTTCCTCATGCAGAACACAAATATCTGGGCAGAGGAAAGGAGGGCGAAGGCTGCCCTATCTCTCCGTGGAATTCACCGTGTTTCCTGTATCTCACAGTCCACCTTTTTTCTTTCTTTTACAGTTTGCAGTGTTGTCTACTGCCTTCTTTTCCTACTCAAATACTTGCTGACATTTTCTATCTGTTCAGCAGTTTTACTTGGTCCTTCCCTCTCTACACTATTTAATCCTCTACTTATCTGTCTTAAGCCCTGTCAAACCAATTCTGTCTCACATCCTTCCCCCCACCTCAAACTGAGTGTTTCCCCTCTCCTATTCTGAAAAATCTACCCAAGTGATGACAATCAGCCTGAAGTCCTTCCTCAGGCATTTTCTCAATGTAGTCATTCACCTTCCACGTGAATTCCACAAGTTTTCTCTGTGGAATAGCTCCTAAATCTCATCCCTGCTCTTAATGTAGTAAAGTCTTTCCCTCCCACCCAGAAACTATCTAGTGTATCTCGTTCAGTGTTATGAAGCCTGCAGCAGCCAGAGCAAAGAAAAGAAAAGGCCTGAATGTATTTTGAGTTAATGGGGCTAGTCTGAACTCTCTACTGACTGAGCGGCTGTGCGCCTGTGAGGTACAGCTCAAAGCCCTGGCACCCTGTGCACAGCAAAGCCTTTGCACAACCCTGGCCAGCCCAGGGTGCCTCTCAGAGGGCGTAATGCAGGTCTCTTGGAAGCTTTCTGTAGCTGGAGGAGAGGTTGTTGGGATAGCACCCTGAAGATGAAATGAGTCTAAAATCACGTGTGAAAACCAATAAATACATGAAGGGAGGAAATTGAGAGGCAACGATTCTGCAAACCACGTCTGCTCTGTCACTTGCTTGCCCATCGAGTCCTAGATGAATGGCTATAACAGCCACTGTATATGTCTCCCTCACCTTTCACCCTTCTTACAGGGTTAACAGTAAAGTATATGTTTGTGATTGCATGACGGCTGTATCTCTGAATCTCAGCAGGGCGGGTGTCTGAGTTAGGCACCGAACTGCTGGCATTGCTGAGATAGAATCATAGAATCACTAAGGTTAGAAAGGACCCCTGAGATCATCAAGTCCAACTGTCAACCTAACACCACCGTGCCAACTAGACCATGTCCTGGAGCGCCGCATCTATGTGTTTTTTGAAGATGTCCAGGGACGACGACTCAACCACCTCTCTGGGGAGCCTGTTCCAATGCCTCACTAGATGTAGTCCTGCTCAGTCTTTGACATTGAAGTGTGCGGCTTAATTCTAATCTCCTCAGGCAGCTGAGAGGGGCATCACAGGTCCACCTCGTGCCTCAGGAGGGAATGTATACTGTGTTTTCCTACCTTGTGGACAGGAGTTTGCTGCCAACCAGCACTAAGGCCTGTGTGGCAGGTGTTTTACTTTGTGTGGGGAGGGTCTCCCTTGGAGCTTTGTTAGAAAGAGGTTAAAACTGACTCTCAGGAAGGAACTGCAATTGTATTGTATCAAATTGGAAGGAAAGAAAAGTGTCTTCCTCGCAAAAAGGAGAGATTCTCAAATTTTTTTTAGCATATAATCTATTTTACACTTGTGTGTATGTTTTTTGTGACTAGTTCATTAAGACCAGAAATCTATTGCTTCTAGAATGTGGTGGGTTGACTCTGGCTGAAGTCCAGGTGCCACTAAAGCCACTCTATCACTCCCCCTCCTTAACTGGGCAGGGGAGAAAAGGTGTAACGAATGGCTCGTAGGGAGAGATAAGGACAAGGAAAAATTGTTCACTAATTACTGTCCCAGGCAAAACAGACCAGACTTAAAGAGGAAGTAATCTAATTCATTACCAAGCAAAACACAGAGCAGAGCAGTGAGAAATAAAACCAAATCTCAGAACATCTCCCCCCACTTCTTCCTTCTTAACTTCACTCCCGATCTCTCCCTGCTCCTCCCCAGTGGCACAGGGGAACGGGGATGGGGGTTACGGTCAGTTGATCACACGTTGTTTCTGCCACTTCTTCTTCCTCAGGGGGAGGTTTCCTCACACTCTGCCCCTGCACCAGCATGAGGTCCCTCTCACGGGAGACAGTCCTCCACCAACTTCACCAACGTAAGTCCTTCCCACAGGCTACAGCCCTTCATGAACTGCTCCTGTGTGGGTCCCCTACAGGGTCACAAGCCCTGCCAGCAAACCTGCTCCAGTGTGGGCTCCTCTCTTCACAGGGCCACAGGTCCTGCCAGGAGCTTGTGCCATCATGGGCTTCCCACGGGGTCACAACCTCCTTCAGGTGCCTCCACCTGCTCCGGTATGGGGTCCTCCATGGGCTGCAGGTGGAATCTCTGCCCCCCAGCACCCCTCCTCAATGGGCTGCAGGGGGACAGCCTGTCTCACCATGGTCTTCTCCACAGGCGAATCTCTGCTCCGGTGCCTGGAGCACCTCCTCCCCCTCCTTCTGCACTGACCTGGGTGTCTGTGGT
>VWZZ01004976.1:1324648-1335900 GCA_013399095.1 Psophia crepitans | reverse complement strand
CCCCGCTACCAAAACCTTGCCACGCAAACAAAAACGAAAGAAACTGGGTTGAAGTTTCCTGAACTTAAGACAAATTGTGTAAAAATCAACAAGTTGTTATTTTGGTAGGCATTTGCTTCTTGTATCTTGCTTGTCTGATAGATCTCTTCTTTTGCAGAGAAAACTAACCCTGACTGGTGGTGTTATTGAAATCAATGGTTTTCAAACCTTTTCCCTGAAGTTTTCAAGTGGATGTGTAGAGTCCATGCAAATGAGGTAAGCTTACAGACAAGGAACCCACTTTCTTTAGTTAACTTTTGTAGCCTCTTTAAAAGTATTTTGGAGATCTCCAACAGATCGTGTACCCCAGGCTGAAAAATACCACTTGGGCTGACTTAATTTGTCTACATTCCTGTCAATTTTGCTATTCTTAAGGGTGAAATATTGATACTATCCTCTATGATTTGGCTTGTTTTTGTGTGTGCGAGCGAAGGTAGGTGTTCTTTGCTTTCGGTGAGAGTTGTTCCTGGCATCCCTGGTAGCTCATACCAGACCTGCAGACAGCCCTCACACTGATGGGAGTGACCAAAACATGTGCCATCCTGTGCCAGCAAGCAGCCTACAGTCCCTTTGCTGTCCTTTCACAGAAAAACCTTCCTTTCTTAATCCAAATTGTGCATCAATCAGAGGAGAGAAGAGTTTAAAGTGTCAGGGGATGGAAGGAGGTGTTGGAAGATCTAGTTAATGGTTTGCTCAATCATTTTCATGTACAGAACAAGCTGAACCCCCTCCTTCCATAACTTAAACTCCCACTGTCTGCAGAATGGAGCTTTTGTGCCAGTATCAGTTATATGAAAGTGCAGAACAATTAAAGGCTGACATACTCAGTCTGTTGCTTTTGCTGGACTGCTGCTGCCAGAATCTGTCACTTCAAGAAACCTATTGTAATCCTATTCCTCTGTATTTGCAAAGCATGTTTATATAAAGCCCCATTCACCGCAGTTACTCAATCAAATGCCTTTGTGAACAGATAAATAAAGCAGCAGCAACAGGAATATGTTAAAAGCAGTCATTAGCATGTACCTTGCATCGAATAAAAAAGTACTGCAATTAATCATAAGGACATCATTTTTCTTAACCCTGTTTTACACTGCTGTCTTAAGTGCAATTTATGCCACACACCCACCCATGTCTATTTTAATCAAACATTTTGTACTGATGGGTAAATGAAAGTCATGTAAGAATAGAGCTGAGATACGGGTTAGAACAAATAAAAGGTTGTCAGGCCCCTCATTCCAGCACTACAATATGCCATAAAAAAAGCAAAAACAAAACAGGCAACTTTATATCACATAAAAAGACCTATCAGTGTTCCAAAGCAGTCTGCCAAAAAGTCAAAGCAATATCGTGTCTTTTCTATTAACTATTTGCTGTCGTCAAAGCATCTACAAGAAAGTGGAGAAATTTCACAATTCCCACACAGACGGAAGGTGATCTGACCACTGCTCATCTCTTTCAAACATCATAGATGTGGAAGAAATAATTTATTTTAAACACAAAGACTTTTGTTTGGCTCACAGCCTCTGGAGCACTGTGTAACCATGTGACAGGGTCAATTGTGTCCCAGCAGTCACTTACAGATGACACTGATCTGTTGGTGTTCTTGGTGCAGATCTGTTGTATGCTACCTGAAATTGGCTGCTACTCTTTGCTTTGCAATGATTTTAATTTTTTTTTTCACACAGGAAATTATCCGTATAAGCAACAGTAAAATTAGAGTGTGTCTTGGCAGCAAAAATTAGACAAGCATTGATGTAAGCTGTCTTGCTCCATCAGTAGCCCTCCTACTGTTTCTTGTGCTTCAGTTCCCTCTATGCTGAATATACCATCCATCTGCATCTGGAATGTACAATACCAATATTGGTATTTTTGACATCACAGTATGGGCCTGTAGCTTAATTCCCCCTTCTTTTTTTTCTTCTTCTTTTTTTTTTTTTTAATAGGATAACCTAACTGATACACCCCACTATGATATTCTTTTCTGGGTCATTTCATTACATCTCAGATATCTGATTATTAAGACTACTGTTTTTAATATATTAATAAATAGTCTAAACTAAGTTATTCTGTAGTCCCAATTCAAAGCATTACAAGAATCCGTGCTGAAATGTTCAGAATACTTGTTTTGGTGAAAACATCACTGTAAATAAACAGCTGAATATAAAAGAAGGAAAAAAAATTTGTCAGCTTTACACTTGAACAGAAATTATGTTTAAAACTATGTGCTTTTGAATGAGTAATGAATCTGTTTCAGAAATTCACTTTCCTTCAATTACTCAAACACTGGAACAGATGTATCATGCCAAGGTCTGTCTAACCCAGTACTGCGTCTTTGATGTAAACGGTAGCTAATACTTAAGGAGAGGTATAAGAACAAAGGAGGTACAGAGTGGTGGGCATATCAAGCTTTCAGTCTTGAAAATCTGACTGCTAACTTCCTGAAATTGTAGCAAACGGGGACTTTGTGTTCATGTTAATGTCCAATAGACGAACCAAAGCTGGTAGTCTGCAGAATTTGGCTCAATTTTTTAATGAAAAAACAGCACTACCAAAAGAAAAGAGTAATAGGTTTGTATGTCATTTCCCAAACAATTCTGATATTCAGATGCAAGCAGGATTTGCCTTTATTGATGGTAGGAAAAAACCACTGCAGTTCCTGCAAGGTTAATATCAGTTATTATTAATATGGACTGAATCTATGTTGAACACAAACTCTTTGTAAATCAGAAGACCTGAAACTGCAATCCAAATTTACTAAACGTAGAACATCCTCTATAGGTAAGTCTGATTTATGGTGTTAAAAATGTTATTTGACTGGTTTCCCACTTCTTATGCATCCATTTTTTCCTTGGATGTCATTAACTTGGTGGGAAACGTTCTGGAGAAGCAGGAATTGCTATAATGCAGCTGTTATCTGCTCAGTCTTGAGAGAAAAAGTCACAGGGAGCAATTCTACTTTTTAAGCCCCGGAATGCAGTGTGGATATTTGCACTGGCATGTCCACTTCAAGGATTTCTTCACTCAAAAAGTATCTAGTGTAACTGGACTCAAAGCTTCCAGTGGCACTCAGATGCATGAGAGTTCGCTTCCCTGAGCTGTCTGTGATGGGACAGACCCTTATTAATCAGTGGTTGTGAGTGGAGAGAGGATCCGATGAGGTGATCTAGCTTGAGCTGTCTATGCTGTGCAGTTTGCTACAGGCACTGAGTTTTTCTATTTTGGGGGGCTCTAGCAGTGCAGGTAATTCACTTGCATTGGCTTGGTTACGGAGCAGATGGCTGCCACTCAATCCTGGTAGGTTAACATCACACTACTGGGTTGCAGAGAATACTACATAATTATCATGGAAAAGTGTCATCCTTTAACTGTGTTTAGAGAACTTCAAATTTCCTTGAAACTTACAGCTTTGCTCATCTCTAGAGAAAGCAGAAACATCACCACAGGTATGGAGACATATGTACAACTGTATTGTGGCATTAAAATCCCTATACATCTGTACATCTATATTTAGCATTTGGTACATGTATATTTGTTTAAAATGATCTCAAAATGTTAGTTATAAAAAATCATTTGCAAAACCCAGGGACGAAAAATAACCTTTCTCAACTCCGAGATGTGCTGTAATTCTGAGCTGCTGACCAAAATTCCTGAGCAGAAGTCAATGATCTGAGAAAGAAACTCTGAAATACCATGGGGTGGTGATATGATCCTACAACAAGGAGCCATCATGCTGTGCTCAGTGGTGAGATTGCAGGTAACTGGTAAGAGCGGGGGCTGTGGAGGGGGAGGTCTTGTCTCCTTATCACATTGCAGAAACCAGCAGACTGCTTTTGCAAAGAGATCCAGGGCAAGTAAATGAATGACAGAGTAAAGAAAATGGAGCTGTATTCAACAGTCATTGGTCAACCGTGCAGTGCCTCAAAGGGCTAGGAAAATCTGGAAAAAGAAAATTGCTAAGAGAAACAAAAATTAAAACATGTGTAGCCACCAGAACGTTTCCTTTGGAAACTTTGACCTATAAGGGAAGCAAAATCCTTAGGGATCTCCCCTTAGGGGGAGATCTAAAACCCACGATGCTGGTAGCTCCACTGTCTCGTCTTTTTAAACCAGGAGCTGGGTCAGAACTGTCCTCAGGGCTGCAGGAGACTAGTGCTCTCTCCTCAACCTGTCCCAGAGGACCTGAACCCAGACATGCACACACAGGTACATCCTGGCTCCCTGACATCAGAGTTCATACAGAACTCTTGCTTTCTTTGTGTCCTTGGCAGCCACCCCATCTTTATTTGTTTCTTATAGGATCTTCTTCAGTGGTTTTGTTGGAGTCTAGCAAATTAGAGTTGCAGAAGTATTAGCTTATGTTTTGCAAAGCTCCATTGATTCCCCTATATGACAGATATTAGAAGGAATAAAGATGAAAACTTGAACCAAATACTCCGAGACATCTTGATTAGCCGAACATTTTTTCCATAAACAGGATTATATTTTTAAACATTGAAAACCCATCTAATTACCACAGAATAGCAGAATGAGTTCAGGATGTTGAGAGGATCCGGAAGGCTGTTATTTTACAGTAAGTGATTTTAATCATCCTGATAAGAGAACTGTGCTTTGTGTTTAAAAAGTCTTGTTTCCTTTTTTCTTCCCCACCAAAATGTTCTGTATCAGCTTTCTTTCTGAGATCAAGCCGCGGAGGATGCGGACAGTCATGTTATATCCCATTTGCTCTGTCTGCTGGTTAAACAGGAAAGATTAGGCTCATGCTATTACCCTTTAAAAAATCATTGCTTTTACAAGTCTGTGTTCTGTATTTTAAAGACATTTACCCTTTGAAAGAGAGGGGTTACAAGAGCTTAAAATCAATGTAAAGAGTGGTTAGAATTGTGCCTAGTTTCCATTTTTACCTTTAAATCAAAAAATGCTTTCATATTGTATTATATCTTGCAATTCTTCCACAGCCTTAACTGAATACTTTGGAACAGATCATCTCTATCATCTCAGATGTGGATCTGGCAAGGAGCTTCTGTGCTGAGGCTGAGTTCTGGGAAGTCTGAGCTCTGCATGGTTTGCTTCTGTCAGAAGGAAGAAGGTCACAGATAAACTCAATTGTGATGTTACCACACAATTAGGGTTATGAGACAATGTCTGGAAGTAATTTAATCTGCAATTACAATCCAAAAGGCAGAAAGAAATTAGTATATTTATAAAAAATAACAAAAGACATAAAACATCCTAGCTATTGAAAGTCAGTTGGGCAGATGCTGAATGTTTTTGGCTTGCTTGATAGTAATGGTTCATGAAAGTGGCTCACAAAAATTATGTAAATTTCATAAACTAGAATATCATCACTAGTCTGCATTTATGCAAACCCAACAAATATTTTCTCTGCAAAGTTATGCCTTGCTGTGGAAAAGTACATCTCTCCTGGGCTTTCCATTTCCTGCACACTGGCTGTGTCATGCACCCCAGGGCCCTATCCCTCCCACCATCGGTGGGCAGCGGGGGAATCCGGGCTCTCCGGCAGGGAGCCGAGCTTTACCCAGAGCGCCTGGCCAAGCTTGAGAAGTGGGATGGTGTGAATCTTAGGAGGTTCAACACGGCCAGGTGCAAGGTCCTGCACCTGGGTCAGCACAGCACCCGCTGTCAACACGGGTGGGGGGGATGCAAGGATTGAGAGCAGCCCTGAGCAGAAGGACTTGAGGGTACTGGTGGATGGAAAGCTGGAAATGACCCGACAGTGTGCACTCACAGCTCAGAAAGCGAACCGTATGCATCAAAAGAAGTGTGACCAGCAGGCTGAGAGAGGTAATTCTTCCCCTCTTATGAGCTCTCATGAGACCCCACCTGGAGTACTGCATCCAGCTCTGAGGTCCCCAGTACAAAGACAGACATGGAGCTGTTGGAGTGAGCCCAGAGGAGGGCCACAAAAATGATCGGAGTGCTGGAGCACCTCTGCTATGAGAGGAAAGGCTGAGAGAGTTGGGCTTGTTCAGCCTGGAGAAGAGACAGCTCTGGAGAGACCTTATAGCAGACTTTCAATACTTAAAGAAGACGTATAAAAAAGATGGAGACAAACTTTTTAGTAGGGACTGTAGCAATAGGACAAGGGGTAGTGGTTTTAAACTGAAAGAAGGTAGATTTAGACTAGACATAAGGAGGAAATTTTTTACGATGAGGGTGGTGAGGCACTGGAACAGATTTTCTAGATAGGTGGTAGATGCCCCATCCCTGGAAACATTGAAGGTCAGGTTGAATGGGGCTCTGGGCAACCTGATCTAATTGAAGATATTCAACTAGATCATTCAACATTGTAGGAGGGTTGGACTAGATGATGTGTAGAGGTCCCTTCCAACCCAAACCGTTCCATGATTCTATGCTTGTCTCTCCACTGATAATGCTGATATCTGTATATAAGTTAACTAGTGATTGTTAAAAAAGTGCACCCAGGAAGGGACTTTAAACTCCCATGGATGTCTGATTAGGGCCAGGGTTTCTCAAAGAACTGCCATGTAGTGGCTTTGGTGTGCATATTCCTCTAGAGATTTGTTCCTGTTCTCAACTACCTGCCTGAAATCTGAACCAGTTTGTCCTTGGTTTGGTATGACGGGTGCTATATCTCTGCTGCTTATGGTACCTGCATGTGCAGGTGGATCTGGTTCATTATGCAGTTTATTTCTTGTAGTATTTCTAGTAGTAAAACCCAGGAACAAGACATGCAGCCCAAGCTAATGAAATGCATAGATTGATAGCCTAGTATATGGTCATGCTTAGCTACTCTACCTGACCTCAGAATGTGATGGTTCTGGCAGATTCGAGCACAGGTTATGAATTAATTGCTTTATAAAGAGGTACAAAGTGATACACAGTTTTTGTCATAGGGATCTCTCAGTGGGTGTACAGAACATCCTCCAATGTTTTGGTATTGGTCATATGCAATCTTCAAAAATCTCTTAGTAGATTAGTTTACTATTAGACCTTATAATGTTATATTCAGTTATTTTTCTTTTTTCCCCAAATATTTTTGAGGATGTCTGGAGGCCAACAGCCAAGGTTCATAGGGGCATGAGGAAACTGCAGTTGCAGATCGCGCTGCATAATACAGCCTGAGCGCAGGAGCTGGGGTGTGTTTCTGAGGCTGTCAGATGGGGACACGTTTGGTATTGCTGGGATTTTGAGAACTAAAGATGCTTTAACTAGAGCACCTTTCATATATCCTATATAGGTCTAGGGGGAAAATAATGAAAGAACAAAGAGAAGGGGAGAATTTCCTCTTGTGATGGCTGACCGCAGAAGTGCCGGGATGAGGGAGGGTCGGGTCTCCTGATGAAAGTTGCAGTGTTACTGCACAGCCTCCCACCCACAGCGCAGTCACAGGCAGCTACATCCAACCCTGTCTATCCCAGTCCTAAAATGCGTGTCCAAACACAGCTGTGAATAATATTATTAGACGTGCACAGGAAGACTGACTGTTCTGCGTTGTGTGATTGGAAGACTATGAAAGGTTCTGGGATGCCTCAGTAAATCCAGAAGGGATGCTTTCAGCACAGTGGAACATTAAAGTTCCCAATATTTTTTAAAGTTTTATAATGCAGTGACAAAAACTATCGCTCAGACTAGGCAATCTTCATGGAAATATTTAGTCCTCTATTATGTGGGAAACAGACCGCAGCTCTTAAATTCTGTTATGCAAATTCAGAGTCAAAGGGTAATGATTCCCCATGCAGGATAAAATTGATATATACGCGGTTGCTGAGAGCAATGATTAGGAATTAGGAGAAGTCCTCTCAAGACTCCTGAACCCTAACTTTTTGGTGTGTCAATGATATTGCTTTAACAGTTAATAAATAAAACAATATTGCCCCTAAAATGGGCATTCATAATTTTTTTCCAGTGCTGTGGACTTTCTCTTGCATTAACCATATTAGCCTGAATTTGTCCTTGCCATAATTTCACTGGTGTGACTGGAGCAGTGTGAAGGATATACATGTATGCCAGGTTGCAGCCATAGCACGTAGTGAAACTCTTCATAGTAAGTGGGGCAGTCTGGATTGTGCAATCTCTGGTGATTTGCCAGTGTAATTTCATCCTGTTTAAACTGACTGCAGACGGGGATGGGCAAGAAAGCTCCTGTTTGGATGATTGTGTGGTTTGGAGCTTTATTGTGACACCAGAATTTGTTAATTATTCTGTGATGCTCAGATATTACCTTGGTTATATGCTCTAATGGATTTACGCAAAGATACCGTATTTCAAGAATGCTCATGATCTGCTTTCATTACCACAGCTTAATTAAGCTATATTAACTTTAAAGTAACCCCTACAGTACACTCTTGAACAATATACTTAGGGTATTTTTGCTTTGCATGAAACATATTAATATTTTGTACCAGTATCCTACATTTTAGCACTTTAAAGAGCTTTAAAACAACAATTACTAATACCCATTTGCATATACGCCCACTTAGATGGCACTGTGTATGTAACATCTGGCAATCATGATTAACCTTTCCAGGCTGTGCAGCACAGAAGTCAAATGGCACCAATTATCTCTCTCCTGATAGTAGGCCAGATTTTATATACATATATGTGTGTGTGTGTATACGTATATATATACACAGAGAGAGAGGTGTAATGATGTGATTTCCACCTTTATTGAAGTATGCTCTATGTCTTTTTGTCTCTCTCTCCTTTCTCTGCCTTGAGCTCACAAAACAAAATAACAAACAAAACCCCACAACTATTAGGATGAATTAGATGTTCTTAAAGTACGCTGCAAGTACATTTCATTTCAGTTTACTAGTATTACAGCAGGTATATGATAATTTCCATCTTAAATATAAAGATGGAAACAGATCCTGTAAGACTTTCACAAACTGGAACAGGCGCCGCCACGTCTAAAGCTTATCTCTCTCCTCCTCCCTAGAACCTGACTTTGCTGCTCTGTAGCTCAGGGCTTTGAAAGGTGACGTTTTTTCCATGCTTGGGAGCAAAGCAGCCCAATTTTAGTCATAAATCTGCCCTGTATGCAGCAGGTACCCTTCTTTTAAACACATGTGAAGCGCAGACCTTGGGGAAGGAAAGAGTGACTAAACGACACGGAAAACCTGCCCTTCACCTGCGGTGGAGGGAGACGCGTGCTTTACGTCTGTTACAAGGAGCCGTGGGAGAGGACTGTGTGCAAAGGGGTTTGGGGACGTCAGGTCTCCGGGCGGTGACTGTCAGAGGTGAGAGGTGTTAATTAGGCAGCCCTGCCTTGCAGGGAGCCCCAGCTCTTCCTCACTCTGCTGATTCACACAGAATAATTCATTACCCAGCACTGCTTTTTGACTGTCATAAGCAGATCATCGGCTGGAATTTTTTGCATCCTTCTCTCCACCCAGGAGACTGTATTTTGAGTATAATGAAATTTTTGCATTACAAATATTTTTTTGAGGGCAACAGGTAAAGAAATACAATTTTAATATGGTTTGGTTTTTTAATGTAGCATCTAGTGTGCCCAAATATCATATCCACTTGAGGCAAAATCCATCTGTCATTAATGGAAGCATTTCTCTCCTAAGGTTTGATCTGGTCACTGAAATATTTTGAGCTAAGTTGTATTTTCTGTTGCTGCACTTACTTGTCTTACCAGAACCAGAATGTGTCAAGACAGTACAGGAGATGATGTTTTCTCTCTTTAGAAATAAGACACTATAGAAATTTCATAAGAAACTCTCCACAATGATACCTTTTACTAATGATTAAAAATGTGCATGAGCATGTGGATATGGTGATGATTATTGAAACTGAAAAAGAATGTCTAACACCTCTGCTCACTTTCAGGGCATTTTTTTGTAATAATAGACACAACTGCATCGTGTATTTTTAAATGACAGAATTGGGGACCTAAGTCCCTTATAATTAGAGGAGCAGTTTTTCCCAGATAAAGCAGAGATACTTAGGGAGATATAATTCTGTGATACACTGGGGCAGTGGGGAATAGTGTTGAGAATTGTCCTGTTGTGGTGTCAATATGGGATATTTCTAAGCTGGAAACTATGAGCACCTGGGGAGAGACTTTAACTGTATGCTGACGTTTAGCACATCGGAGACTGATTTGTTTGACCTTTTTTGTCCCCTCCTCTGCAGTGCTGAGACATGAGTGTTGGAAAGTATGGAAAACTACGATGAGGACATTTGGACTTAACTGTATGATGAATTTATTCCAACATACCTCAACGACTACCATGAGATAGACAGAAATCATCCCACCTGCACAGTCCAGGAAAGCCCTCAGAAGATCAGTGCTGCAGAAGCAGCTTAGGCAGAACAGCTGTTCAAGGGCCCTTTTCTCTTCACACACTTCCCAGGAACCTGGCTGACATTTCTAAGGTGGAGAAGAGCAATATTCTTTGTACTGTGGCAAGGGCAAGCTACGCTGTTTCAAGGGGTTAAGGTGCAGCCCTGAGCATTGTTCACTAGAAAGGGGGGATTTCTACCTCCCCACTAATGGCACAGTTCTCAGCCACAAACAGAAATTTCTTGAATCACACAGAAAAATGAAGATATATTTATTTCATCCTAAAACATAATCTTAAAACATCCTGAAACTTCTTTTACTTCAGGTTAAGAAGAGTTGAGCTGATTTTCAAATGGAACTCAGTTTGAGTATCAAAATTTTATTCTTCTATTTCACCTATACACAATTATGGCTAGATATGCATATCATTTCTTTCAGTGGTTGAAGGCTAAGCATGCATTTGTTGGCACAATCAGATAATTATCTATCTAAGTAATATAAAACAATTGTAAAGATATTTGCAGCCCACTCTGCTTTATTCACAATTATCATAAACTGAAGGGAATGCAAGGAATGAAGTCTGGCTTCATCTCTGAGCAAAGCAGAGACTTCTAGACAATACACTTTAATTAAATTTCTCCTCTTTTTGGAAAGGTCGTACATCAGGAAAAGTCTTCTGAGTCTTTTCTGTGGCAGAAATGTAGCCACCATATAAAACTTGTAATAAGAATTGTCAGGTATAACAATTTTATGATGTCTGTTCATCATCTGGGCAGTAAAAGGAAGCTTTCCTTAATGAATGCATTGTTCTAACGAATGAGGGCCAAGGAAGAAGCAGCACGAATGCAGTACCACGGCTTCACAGAAGAGCACAGAGGAGAATATTTGAAAGACAGAGGCACAAAGACGTTTTTCTAATGTGCAGTTGTTTTGGCAC
>VWZZ01004976.1:1249895-1324610 GCA_013399095.1 Psophia crepitans | reverse complement strand
GATACCTTGGAGGGTATGTAAATCAGGAGGTATGCTATTGCAGTTTGGGCTCTTGGACTTATTTAAAACCAGAGTGAGGTTACAACTGACTCCTGTAGGTTATCTATTAATAGTAGGCTGAATAAAACAGCAAGGTTTTTGGTAAAGCACATTATTTTCTTTCCCCGTGCTGAAATACGGCTTTAGCCTCTGTGGGGATGTCTAAGAGAATATCACAGAGACAATAAATGATAGGCACTTTCTTTTTTTAAGCAAACTTTCCAGGGACTTGGAGATGTTATTATTAAAACAGTCAGGACCTGAATGCTGCATGCTACCACTGACATCAGTACAAACCTGCCAAAGTGGTTACGCTCCAGTAGGATCAGGTCCTGCTGACCGTGTCTCTGGTTGTTGACACGTGTAAATTAAGTGTGAATCCACTGTGGCCAACACAGGTATTAATCATCATGTCAGTGTAACAGACAGTTGCATTCATCCCTCCATTGAACTTGTTTAGGTTCCTACCCCGTGATAAACGTACCACGGAAAAAGCGGTGTGGAAATGCTCATCATGCATCATGATGCTCCTTCCTGTGCAGGCAGGTGTTTGGGAGCTGGTACCTCCAGCACCAGTGGTGCTTTAGGAAACTTCTCCGTGGTTTGTGCTCAGTGACTGTGAGGTGCAGCATGCTGGTTGTCACTCCTTTGGTTGGGCTGAAAAACTGTTTACCAAAGCTCTTTGCTACTACCTGAGACCTTTCTCTCTCTCCCACAACCTTGTTATGTCTGCTTCGGTAATGCCAGCCAAGTGGTTCAGCTCAGACCACTGGGAAGCATCTCCAGAGGACAAATTAAGTCAGCAACACCTCTGAGGTTGTACCAGCCCTGGAAGACAACTACACATCAACTGCTTGGAAAGGAGCCTTACTGCAGGGTGGAAGGCAAGGTTCACACGGTGAAATGGACTAATAACTACTACAGTAGAGTATCTGTAGGAAAATATTACAGATCCACAGAAAGATAGTAAAGTTATAAGAAGAATTTATTATTGCTGTGGTTTAGTTTTTTCTTTCTCACTGAATTGCAAAACTAAGTTTCATGTTCAGATAGCTTCGGGTACCTAAGGTGGTTGTTAACAATTTGATGTTAGTAATACAGATTATAAAATATGGCTGGAAGTTTTTTGTTCATCTTTAAAATACAACAGACAAAACTGTTGTTCTGAAGTCCATACTGAAAAGCTGGCTCTCATTGTTTGTAGTCACACACAGAGAGAATGAATTTAGTTGCACTAAATGGGCCCAGAGAGCCAGTCAATGTCAGGAATAACTGCTTTCCGCATACATTTTCCTTTTTGTGCTGAATTCTGCAAGGCTGGTTAAAATGAAGTAAAAAAAAAGATTTTTATTTTTTTTTTCAAAAGAAATTTCACTCTTAATAACTGCCGACTGACTTTGGAATGCTCAAGGTGACTGGGGTTTTTATTGTTATTGTTGTTATTAGGAAAGTAAGCAAGGCCAAGGATACAAGCCACAGGCTTCACCTAGAGTGGACCACCACTTGTTCTGTGTGTGTTGGAGCAAGCTGCAGGTGGGAAGGACGGATGTGCATCTGTGCAACACAACTGGTACGCTGGAATCCTTTCGGGATGCTATGAGTGAGCCTGAGACATGGACACTGTGATCATGCACTGCTGCAGGCAGGTCTGAAACCTCCCAGAAGGTCACAGGAACGGACGGTGTTTATCACAATAAACCTTGAAGAAGTGACACTGAATAAACAAAGGCGCGTATTTTGTTCCGTGGTCTCCAGAAATACGGCATTGCCTAGTTTTAGGCATGGAATACACTGTTCCGGAGAGATTTTATTTTGTGCTAACAGAACTTTTCTTAAATCAAATGTTCTGAATTAAAGAAAGCGTTTGGGGACTGAAGCTGAAGTTTGCCAGTGGCCTTGGGAATAGATTTTCAGTACATTTGAATTTTAAGGGTCTTCACACATTTTCATTGGAAAGCTCAAGTTTCTATTTTGGGGGCTCAGTTTGTATTTTAATGGCTCAGAAAGTGTGAAAGCAATATGAAAATAAGTTGTTAAGCCTTGGGAGGAACAGTCATTCAGCACTAGTTATCAATAGAAAACCACCTTCAATAGGCTACAGCTTTGCAGAAGTTGAAGGGGAAAAAGACTGGCTATGTAGGTAGTAATCTACATAAATATCTCTATTTTAAGACTGTACGGTGCCTGCCTTTGTCCTCAGAAAGAATGGTATGAATGAAGGCTTAGTGGTATGAATGGGATGTATAGAATCAAAGCTGAATCCTGCCAGTTTCATTTGCAGAAAGGTGATGGTCCCATCTTCACTGAAATTGGTGGCAGCAGTTAGATAGGTAATCATAGAATCACTAAGGTTGGAAAGGACCTCTGAGACCATCAAGTCCAACCATCAACCTAACACCACCATGCCGACTAGACCATGTCCTGGAGTACCATGTCTACGCAGCAATGCAAACAATTTTAATTTAGGAAGTTGTTTGTTTGTTTGTTTTCCCCTCTTAGCTTGAATTACTGAATGAATTACTCCTTGTTTTTCTTTTTCCATCACGGGTATGCTGAAGGTTTTTGCTCACTGATACAGTAATGAGGCTGAGATGAAGAAGGTGCACGTCAGCATCCGTAAGCATTCATTTGGCGCAGAAGTTTAAAAGGCTTAAATGCAACAAGAATAAAGTCAATGTTTAAATAGGATAAGCAAGAATCTGTGGCATCGTTTGTCCAGGGAGCCACAAAGAAGAAAGCACAAGTGCAACTCATAGATGCAACTTCCATGAGAGAGAGTAGCAGCATTGCAGCATTGATGTTTTCATTTTTAGGGCCAATCAAATTACAGATTTTTTTTCCCCCAATTTTCTTTCATGCCCCAGAAAACATTATTAAAGAACAGACAAGACTTAGATTCAGATATCATAGGGTTACTCAATGCCATCTGAACAACACAGGGCTTACAAACAATCTGTGGTTTTAAATTAGTTTTTCCAAATTTTACATAAAACAATCAGATATGCACAAATCAAAGCTGTTGAAAGCTATTTGCATGCTGGTTTATAGGAGGATAAAGCGCAATGGACATTACTGACACCAAATAATCCAACTTTTTTTCTGCAGTGAGTATGGAGTACTTGAGATTACTGGTGGTGGCACATTTTAGGTAACAGTGTTTATTTGAAACACAAAAACAGTCCTCCCCTTCCTGTGACTCAAAATTGGGAAAGACCACTAATATCACCTGCAATTTTTTCAAAGGATGTTTCATGCCAACAATTTTGTGTTCATAATTTTGAGATGTAACAGCACCTTAGCTGTTACCAGACTCCTAAACAAACAGGAAAAGGGTCCTTTTTAAAAATTCTTGTTCAACTCTTTAGTCAGCTCTACCAATTACTGTCCCCTTATGGTGTCAAAAGAATTAGGAATCTGTTTTGCTGGAAATCCTGGTGCGCTTTTTAAAATTTTGCTTTGATTTTCCAGCGTGCCTTTCTTTTGGATCCTTACGCTTGTCTAGGTGGCAAAATGCAATATTAGTTCAATCAGCTCATGTGCAAAGCAGTCCAACCTTTCCCCTGGGCTTCCCAGCACAGCTAATATTTTGGATCAAGCAGCACTCTCGTGACTTTCTCTCTGAAATAAATTTGCATAAATTAGAGGCAAATTGGGACCTGTAATGTTTTGTGGTTGAATGTTATGCCTTGAGATGATAGCTCTTTGTTTTCCTCAGGACTGTGAGAAATTAGACCAACCTGCATGTTGGTTTAGACCAACTCAAAACAGATGAATTGTACTTGACAACTTGGAGAGAGCTTGGCAAAATGTTGACAGTGAGACCTTGGCAATCACTGGAAGGTAGCAGGAATTTTGCCATTAACTTAATCTGGTATGTATTTCTTCTTTTTGTTTCTCATCCCTGGTGGAGTCTGCTCAATGCCCTCTTGGACAAGTGAGATGGAGCAACCGTGAAGATGGCACGGTGGTGTACAGCATTAGAAATAAGGGATAAAAAAGTTGAGTCCAGAGGACTAGATAAACATTAATCTGTCCTACAGTCAACCACAGAAGGACAAGGGACTTCTTGCTAGAACAGACAGAAATTCTTTTTGAGAGCCTTATAATCTCAGAGAACAATTTCCTGAAAATCCCCTTTATATTGTAGAAAGACTTTGGAGTAGAAAGTTTTGCTTCTTAGGGGAAAAAAGCCCCACAACTGCTTAGCATAAGAAATCACCTGTTCATCATATAAACCAATGAAAAAATCTTCTGTTTGTTAATTTAAATGAGCAAAATTTTATGTATGGCAGAATAAAGTAAATTCATACTATATAAAATATTCCAGAATTGTATATATGTTACACATTGCTATGTCTGACTAAAAGATCCTTTCTGGAATTACGTTGCAAATGCAGGATTCAGCGATACTACAAATTTGTCATAAATAATCCTTAAGAAAGGTGATATTTCAGTAAGGAGACTTGGCAAATGTATTTCATACACCAATGTCATTTCCAGGTTCATGTGCAGTCAGCATTTCCTACAACTCCAGTCTGTCACTCCCTATTTAGGACCTGATTTTCAGTTTCCATTGCTTTCAACTGGAATTAGCTAAATCTGCCAGAGAAACAAACCTTATTAAAACTAAAACCAGAATTACTGTTAATAGGATATTTATAAAAGAGGCCATTTTCTGCTCCCTTTAATTCTAAAAATGATAGCTAAGATAGAGATGCATCTTGTGCAACAATAAAAGAGCAAATCAGGAGGAGAAAATGGTATGTGTGATAGAAGAATGTGTTCTGTATTGAGTGCAACGAGCTGTCTTCATCCTTAAAAAGACCCAACAGTTTTGCTAAATTGTCAAGGTGAATGTTATACTACAACCTAATTGATAAAAAATTGTAAATACATTTTAAATGAACATCTAAATACTGGTTGTATTTTCATTCCCTAGGTATGCCCAAATATTTGCAGACTACACTGGATTTAGTCCAAATGTCCTTTCCTACAAACCAGTGCATTGGTTTTGATAACTGTTTGTTTGTTCTTGTCCCTTGTAAGTGATATTTTCTTCCAATCTGCTGGTTTTAGGTGTGAATATCACTGCTAATTTTTTTCTAGTTATGGTAACATCGAATACGGGGTCGGTGAGAATATATGCCCCCAAATACACAACGCCTGCCAGCTATCCTTCCCCTTCGCTGCTCCTTGCAGGTGCTTTACTTGTAGCTCTTGCTGCACAGTCATTATATGAAGTCTTGGTCCTCAGGGCCGTGGGGAATGTCAGCCTACGTGCCATATGATATGAATAATTTTAGGAATGTTATATAAAGAAACAAATTATTACTCTGTGTGTGTGAGATACTGTTGTAGCAGCTGAGAATCTCAGCTATGGGCCGATGTTCTACTGCATTTGGTATTGGGAGAAAACACTCAAACTACGATTACCTTCTTAACATTGAATCAACAAGTTGTTTTCTAGCACCTTTATTCTCTGAAATATGAATTAGCTGGTGTATATAAAGCACCAACTACTTAAAGAAATAAAAAAACCAACAAACCCAAACAACAAAGGGGAATCCATGTGATGAAAGAATTCTTTGGTGATAAAACAATTGATTTTTGTGTACAACTTGGCAACATTTGGTTGATATAAATAGGAGAGTTCATATGAATCCCTTGGAACTGATATGAGATCCACTAGATCTCATTCTTGAACAATCCAGGTGTCAGGAGCATAAAATATTTGACATCTATGCAAATTAATTGATCTCTGTACCCTTTAGTACAATTAATTAATACTTCCTAAACAGAAAGAACCAGAAGAACTTGAAACACCAGAGACCAGAATTTCTCATTCTTTTCAGATGCAGATACTTGGAATAAATTTGATCAAATTATTTCAGAAATTGGATCTTCTGCTCTCTTTTTCAAGTGATCAGTTTGAAACCATGCAAGCCTACAGTCCCAGTGGGGCAGAACACAAAGCGTGACAGCGATGTTTACATCCCATTAGAGATCATGAATCACAAATCACCACAAAACATCACTAGGATAAAAGTAAGTAGCCAAGTTTAACATCAGTCTTTTAATGCTACAGCAAGCAAGTAAAAAAACGTAATCAGTTTTGCTCCTTTTTAATTAAAATCTAGTTTTTCCTACAAGTAATCTTGCAAGAGCAAAAGATGATTATTTTGCTGAAGAAAACTGAAATTCATTGTGGTTTAAGATAACATTACTGAAGTGTAAATAGGCTCACCAGGACCAAAAATGTTTACTATGCTGTTTTTAGTGTACCCACCACAATGAAATGTATTTTTACTTGCAGAAATTACCCCAGTAAACATAATTTATATAAATAATAAAGCAAATATTCTTATAACATCCAGAGTCTTTACATGAGATATATTTCTCTGCATAAAACAGCCCTCTATCTCAGAATTCAGCCAGTTTTATTGATTTCAGAGTCAAAATGAAATTCAATGGAGTCTGAATTAGTCGTAAAGCTTTGCCCAACTCTGTACTATGGAAGTTGGTCACCAGTGACTTCCTAATGCAGCTTCTGCCTGACTGAATTCATATCCCCAGGCCCTGTCAGACTGAAATAACTACTTGACTATTTGTATTTTTGCGATGATGCTCATTAAGCTCTGCTTACTTACGTGGTTCCCCTTGCACGGACTGACTTCCTAGCAGCTTAGGGGAATAAATACAGACCGATAACTGGATGGCCAGTGGAGGGGAAGGGCTGGAGTTCCCATGTATACCTAAACAAATGCTGGAGCAGTGACCAGGAGGAGGTTCTTCACTGAAGGAAAATTTTCCAGCAAGATGGAAATTTTATTGCTCTGGCTTGTCATGTTGTAGGTTGCTTGTGCATGCCCAGAAGCAAACCCTATCCTCTCTCTCTCTCTCCAGAGCATTACTCTTCAAGTGCCACAGAACTCTCAAAACAGAGGAACATGGGGCTTGAGGAATGAAATTTTACTCTTTGATGCCTGGCTCAGCAGTTAGCCTAATTATTACTGCAGATTTAGCAGGCAAGTTGTCTTTCTAATGTTTTCCCACTCTTTTGAACTATCCATATAGATTGTCAAGATTTTTTTTCTATACTGCTTTAAGATGCCAAAGTTCAGTTTTAAAACAAAGTAGCCCAGAAGCCAGAAAGACATTGTGCTGCTGTCAGGCATAACCTCACCTCTCAAGCATTTGAAAGCCTGAAGGGCTTGGAGTGAAAAAGAAGAAGGGTGTCTAACTTTCATGGAAACATGTTTTTCCTCCTTGATCATTTTATTTATTTTGGTAAGAAGTATACAGAAAGAGGGCAAACATGTTAAAATTAATCATGTGGAACTGATTTCTGCAGGAGAGACCATGAGATAACTGCAGGAACCCAAGCAAAGCCCTGATCCTGCTGCTGTGCTGTGCTGACGGACGGGAACCTGTGTGACAAGCGGTGAACCACACTGTGACACACATGGAATTGAGCTGCTGTCAAGACCATGGTCTGGTTACACAGGGCAGATCAAACACCAACTGGAAGATAAAATCAAGGCTTTGTGCAATGAATAACACAAGTAGAGAGAAGATGAGGCGAATCTAATAAGGTGGTCCAGTGCCAGTGTCACCAAGGAAAGCATGGCTGACAAATCGTGACCTACATTCTGTAGCTGGTAGACATCAACCTCACCCCCTCGCAGGAAAGAAGCTGGCAGTTTCTGGATAAGGAGACTTCTCATATTTAGACATTTCTACTGTATTTTTATCCTATGGTCATCACCAGAAAGAAAAATTCCAAGAGAATTAGTGTTTGATCAGTGCACGGGGGGTACAGGAAAATGCTGGGGACCGTGCATTCGGCAAGCCAAGCACTGAAGCTTGGGGAAGATTTGCCCCCAGACACAAGATGCCCTTGTGAAAAGCATGTAGTAATGTAATCCATGATTTATGAGACTGAACTTTAAGACTGAGATCTTCCAAAACAAATTGCTAGCAGCAAGGTCTGTGCAATCCTGGAACATTTAGCTATTAAGCACTGTCTTTTTTTCTCACTAGTGGTATAATTTGCATTTTGATTGAACTAGCCAAATATTTTGATGAACAAAAGATTATCTTAGTAAACATAATTATGTTTTGGTCTAGATGACCTTTTTCCTGAAAAAAATAAAAATATTCCTGGTTACCTTTTCTATTAGTAAAAAGTTGATTAATGTCATTGGATAAATTAATAATGAAGAGAGAACTGAATTAATCATACTTAATGTAATAGCAGATTGCTAGGAGCTTACAGATTAGTCTAAGAAATTCCCTTCATGTTACAGGCTATTATAAATAGACTTAATTCAAAAGGACTGCATCTATTTTTTTCCTGGCCTTACCCACAAATTATCCGTGCACTAGTAAGAACTCCTGGCATAAAACAGACCCAGGGTACGACTTGGGATAAAAGGACCACAGAGGTCCATGTGTTTTGCTTGGTTTTAACAGGAATTGGAAATCTGTTCTGTTTGAAAATATAGATTGTAATTGTCACACAGAATAAAAGTCTAGTATTGATTCAAGATGGATTTGGAGATATTCAGACTTTTGCAGCTCAGGTTTGAGCTGCTCTTTAGCTCCCCAGTTACTTAGTTAATTACTGTCTTGTAGGTGTGTTTTTTGAGATCTGAGACAGTGCTGCAGTTGACCGATGCACTTTTTCATGTTCCTATTTTAAGAGAAAGGAAAGTCAATTCTGTTTTTCCTTTTCTTTCGCAGACCTTGCCATCGCACAACCTGCAATTACATTGACAGCTGGGACAAATGCAAAGGATGAGCAAAATGAGCGGGAGCCAGATGTTTGTCCTCCCTCTGTGAGTGTGTGATTCTTCTTGTCTGAAACCATTGGATTCCAGCGTAGCTCAGCCTATAATAGACCCAAATACATAATCACAACCCTTAAAATGTAATGAGTCCCTAAGGTACAGTGAAACAATTCCAGACATACATATGTGACATGGGAAGAACCAGGTGCCAAAAATTTCTCTTTTGTCTGGCCATAAAGTGCAAAAATATTCTCTCTAAAAGGTAAAAATTCGCTGAGTTTTCTAACATAAGACTTTGTTCATATATGTTCTTCTCCACCATATTTTTGTTCAGATTTTTTTAAGCACCTTCAGAAAAAGTGAGGTTTTTAAACAAAACACTTGAATTTTCCTCTTCTGTTCAAGAGGCCACTGGAAAAAAAATATTTAGTTTTTATTCAGGGTGAATGTATGAGCACGTACGTAAATGCAGAGGTGTACTGGACTTTTAAAACATCCAGTTCAGCAGATGGTGAACAGGAGCAAAGTCCTACCCAGCTTGCCTGCACCATCACTGGCAGCTCCCACATTCACCATGAGCTTGTGGAAGAGATGAGAGGGAGGGTAAGGCACCACCTACCAACCAGAGACTGAGAAGTCGTGACTCTGGGTCCCTTTTGTATCTTCTTCTCTCCTGAGGACACCTAAGAATTGAAATATCTGCTGCTAAGGTAATAAAACAGCTGAGCTTTTGGAGGCAAGGTGTAGGTTTGCAGGGGAGAAGCCTGTCAGAGGGCTGGCCAGAGTGGCTCAGGCCAGGGCTGTGGTTGATTTAACATCATGCGTGTCATGGGGCCAGCTTTCAGCATGTGGGAAAGGTGCGATACAGCAGAAAATCAAAGCAGGGCAACCTCGCCAGCAATCCTTAGTGGTTGTAATGGACTGCATCACACCAGCCAGCCTCTGTGTGTAGTCCCCTTAATCCCTGGTATTTGTCGTATCAGTTTAATGTCCAATTCTCTTTGAATTTACTGAAAAATTCCGAGGCAATGAGGACAGTAATTTAATAATGTGCAAAGGGTGCCTGTGTGTGGGGGACAGGAAGGGAGGCACCTCTTTTATTGGTGTTGATATTTGCAAATTCTCATTTTCATGGAATTTCACTTCTTTGTTAGATCTGACATTATACTTGGTGCTCTCCCTGCTTTAATTTGGGTTTAATGGTTATAAATACAAATAGCAAAAGCTGAACAAATAAATGGAGCAACATACTGTATTTGCTCACAATATTCATTATATGACCAGTTAAAACATTTCTGAGGTAAATGTTTATTTATCAAAGGCATTTTGCAAACTGTATGTGAAAGATTAAAAAAAAAATAAATATCCCTGTTTTGTCCCAAAAGCTTCTTTATATTTAGCTTCAACATAGTCTGATACTTTCTGGTTGTAGACAGTAACAGAGTTCCTGTTAGCAAACCCAAATGGTTCTAAAATGACTGTTACACTTTTTTTTTTTAAAGTACTTAATCTCAAGCTTAAAATTGCCTACAATCTACTAAACAGCTTTCAAGACTGATATATAAGTAGAAGAAAGGATGGTCTCCAGAAGGCTAATCTTGCAGCTAGTAATCCTTTGGGTTTTCAGCCGAATAGGATTGGAGACCAAGTTTTCTATGAAGAATGATTAAGATGGCTATATAAAGCTCAGATTAAGAATTTAAAAAAAAAAAAAAAGGCCAAGAAAAGATTTTGGTGGAAAACTAAAATCTCACAAATCTCCTATTTAATTTAAATTAGTACTCCTCATTTAAATGCAAGAAGTTTTGTTTTATTTTGTTTTCACTGCATGCAATTTCCATTGTTGTGCTTCAAATTGCAGGAAACTGAGTTCATTCAGAAGAGATTATGCATCTGATGATGTATTCATTAAATTCAAACCCGTGTACCAGCACAGCCTCCTGGACCATGTGTTGAGCTTCATCTCCTTATTTCCATGTTTAATTCCAAACACTAAAGTGAAACAAAAATGTCCATATATTCTTTAGCAATACTGTGGAAGGATGAAAAATGTTATACATGAGTAGAACTAATTTTTAAATCTCAAGTGACCCCAGATTAGGACACTAATGACCCAGTGGAAAATTATGAAAATATTCTGGTCCAAGGGGAAAAGGAATTTCCCAGGAGTAACCATACATTGATTTGATGCATAGGCTAGAGAAGTTAGAGTCAAAGCAGGGCAAAGGCTTGAGAAAGGCAAAGCTGACACCAGTATTAAACCACATGTTGAAGTTTTTCATTTTTGTGTGAAACAGTAGCTCGTATTGAAGATGTATAAAATATAAACATTTTTCACAAGAAAAAAAGTGGATGTGAGCTTGGAAAGTGTTAACGAGGTCAGATCTTCCTAAAGACAGCCAGCTTTTAGTAGTCAAAGAAGAGAGGAAAAAAACATAACTATTACCTTCCAAGTCCTTAAATGACTATGATTTTGGCATAGTCTTTCTGATCATATGATGCACATTCTACTAGGGAAATCATAAGAATTTAAATTCTTGCAAAGTATTTTTAGAAAGCTATAAAGAGTTGTCTGGAAGCAAATCAGAGGAGGAGAGAATTTCCCTAAATTATAGAAATATTTTAGAAAACTTACAGGAAAAATAACAAGTGTCTCTAAAACAGCTATAATAAATCACTGTGCATAAATTTTCCATTCTGTGTATTGTTCTTTCCTCAGTTTGTCATTTAATTTCTACAAGTACTGTGAGAAATTGCTTTGCCCAGAAGATTTTCAGGGCTTCTATTACTTTTTGGAAACTGAAAATTTCTACGTGTCTCCATATCCCAAACTGCCATTCTGTTGTTAGAGCTGCAAGTTTGGTACGTTAACAACTCCAAAGGTGTAGTTGCCTAAATAGGTATTTATCAGTATTTATAAAAGTGGCAGATTTTTTCTTAGAGATCATTTAAATGACCATACTTCAGCTTTTGCATCTGGAAGCAAAGGACCTATGATCTAACTAGTTTGACTCAAGCCAATGCACCTGTATATTGTCTCTATTTCTGATAAAATGAGCTCCTTTGAAAATGAACATTTCCAAAGAAAACCTTGGATTTATCTGTAAAAGCCATTTGCATCCCTCTCTCCCAGCATTTAATTCTTAGAAAGAGTACCAGGACATTCTTTCCTTGTGTTTTGGTAGTGTTGCTGTCATAATGCTTTCAAGACTAAAGGAGGCAACCTGACTATCAGGGCCAAATGCAAGACCTTGGCAGTAGAGGGGCTTACTGCTCCCTTGCCGGAGACCATTCCATCTCTGTTTCTCAAACGACTTTTGCATGTCTCACAAACTGCACATCACATCATTGCTGAATGAAGAAGGAAAAGGTCATCCAGGTGAAGATGACAGCTCTGAATTAGCTTGCATCTTGATTTTCAGTGATTTATTTTTTTTTTACCCACAGCACTCATTAGGGTGAATTTTGTGAGGTGATGCACTTTTCCTAAGTGATGATGTGATAGCTTCAGCTCAAGGTCTGTAGCCTCATCTGTGAGCACGTTTACACTATTAAGCTCTGAATTGGCCCTATAGATGGTGGGGAAATAACATTAACCCCCTTTTTTTTTCTAGACCTGAAAGGTGAATGTTTAACATTCACTTAAGTCATTAGGAGTCCAAGGTACTCAGCAGCTTGAAATCCGACCTCTATTCCACTCTAAAGGATGGAAAAACTATTAAGAGATTGGGACGGTAGGCAGAGTGAGCAACAATAACTACAAGGGCAGAAAGAATGGAGACTAAAAGTTGTTGAAAGCCTAATTTTGGAAAAAGGTCTGAACTGGAACTAAAAAAGTACAGAAAAGTCTAATTAAATTAATGTTTATTCCCATGAACTTTATATAATCTGTGAACAACAAATAGTATGAAACTGCATTGCATAAAACATAGTCCTCCAATCGGGATTAAAACAGTACTTCCCTTCTTCTCATGGCATCATTAAAATCTTTACTAAAAATGGGGATGTTCTGGTCTTTACAGTTTCACCCTGTTGCTAATAGGAAGGGTGGCCAGTATGAAGAAGTGGAGGAACTCTCAGAAATGTGATCACAGTTCCAGGAACAGAGTAAAATCTCTTCAGTAAACTCAAAAAAACCCAGACACTTTATTTTCCTCGTATCAAACAGAAGCATCTGTCAATGTCTGTGGTGCAATGTATAATTACAACACCCTCAGTGAATGAGTTGCTATATATTTCTCTATTACTGTCAGTGCAAAAATCCATCAGCTACAAAACCTTCCCTTTAAGAATCAACCAGGCCAAATTTTGTAGACTCCACTTACAAAATAAAAGTAATCAAAAATAGTGAAGAAAAATATGCAAAGTAAATTAAGAAAAAAATATAGCGTGCCTCATCCAATTTCAAAGTAGGAACTGTCTGCATTTTATACCCTTAACGAGTGTATTTGTAAAGCCTAATAAAATATCAATCAGTATTTTTGCTCGGTGTTCCTTCCCACAGCGAGTCTTTTACATTAGGCAAGGAAGTGCATAACTGTGTAAATACATTAGTGGAAGTGAGGATGCAGGTAGTGATGTCAGGGTGGTGAAGCTGACTTGGACAAATGGGAATTGGAGAAGGTCTCCCTGGTAAGCAAAGGTGGTAGAAGACAAAGAGACACTGACTCAGTTCAGGCTGGGGGATTCTGATGGGGATATGGGGAGAGTAAAGATGGGGAATAGTCCAGGGTACTAGCTGGAAAGGTAACCTCTGAGAAAGAAACACAGCTGAACTGAAGGTGTTGTGTATGCTAGGATGTTGGCTGATAGTACTGGAGGACTCTATGTATGTAGCTCTTCTTTTAAGTCATATGTTTACATACTACAGACTTGTCCTGTTATTCCTAACCGCTCCAGTACACAGACTCCCTGCCTTTCCTCTACTCCCATCATACAGGAGTGCAAGATTGCTTCTCCAAGCTTCAAAAACATGGCAAATAATGAAACAAGAAGGGTCTGGCTGAGCTGAATAGATAGCAAGCCCAAAATTTTCTGATGCAGCCGCCTTAGAAATTGCATGTTAATATTTTCTCTAGTAACAGAGAGTTTTGACTGAAAGAAGCATCTTTACAAGCAACTGTTTTGGCTTATTTTATATTCAATATATTTTCTAATCAAAACCCTCCAGATGCTGCTGTGTTCTCCTCGTTCAAAGCCATCAGCAGCCATATGCTACAGAACCAAAGGCTTAATTGCAAGGATGTATCTGGAATCCAGCAGAGTCAGGCGAGACGAGGTGGAATTTTGTTAGTAATCAGGCAACCAGACACAGGCAAGATGAGTAAGGAGCGGAGAAATATGCTCAGCGTTCTCGCTGTTGAGGAAGTTTTCAATTACTTCCAGGTCCTAAAAAAAGTGGAATGAAATTGGTGTCTCACACACATGTACACATTCACCCCTTATTCCTTTAACTACCAACCAGTAATTGTTACAGGAGAGATGAAATGAGGGAACACACAGTGAAGAAAATAAAATGTGAAGAAAACACGTAAGGCTGCATTTTGGTGACGCCTCAACACTGATCTTGTGAGGAACCAATATCTGTCCAAGAATGGAGTCGAAACGGAGCCAGTGGGAAGGTGGCTTCTGTGGAGGGATGAAACTGGTGCATAAAGATGAAAATGCATGAGGCTGTTGAGATAGCGTTTGCGGTTATTTATAATGACTAAGGGGTTTCGACCAACACAGAGTAAGTAGTTGGGTCTTTGCCCTGTTACAGAGCATCACCAGCCTGGCTCTGGGTTATCAGCATATTTCACGCACTGCCATTTTAGATTTACTTAGTTTGAATAAAACTGATGAGCTGGCTTCTGAATGCAGAGCATAATAGTCACTGTGATTTTTCACTGTTGTTTTGGGATCTGGTTTTATCCTGCCATTTCAATAATGTATTTGGATATACTTTGAGAAGAAAAGTCACATGTACTCAGATTTAGTTTGTATTTTTACACAGTCAAGCATATAATGCAAATTAGATGAATTTTTAGCACCGCAAAATCCCATAGACCTCACAATATCCACTACCAATAAAAACATTATTCTAAAATTTACTGTGTTTCCACTAGAGGTCAGTCAATAAATGGTAAACTTTCATGCCATAGAAATGTATATTGTTAGCATCTTTACCTGCATAAGTTGTGCAAACATGCCGAACAAGAATATTATTGTATATGAAATGTGTATGCCAAGATATGCTGATTTTTTAGAAACTTATCCATCATTATTGCAAGGTGAAGTGCCACAAAATGCTTAACTACCAAACAGAAAATGTGTGTGAAGAATTGCTGTTTCATAGTTGCAGCACAATCTGGATAGAAAGGCTGTTTATTGTGGAGCATTTTGTGAATTACAGAAACTGATCTGAAATCCACATAAGCATTTTGCTAAGCTGAAAACTCAATAAAACTCCTGTGTTATTTTTAAAACAATCTATCTCAACACAAAACTTGAAAGTACTAAAGTGCTTTAGTACAGGTCTGTGGAGTTACAGCTATTTGTCAGGTGAATAGGAGTTCAAAAAAGGCTGCACCGGCTGCTTCTACCACTGCCCTTATTTACGACCTCCAAATCTGGGGTATTCCCCAGGCATCTTGATGTTGAAGAGATGTTGCTGCTAAGTTGCTTTATTTATTGTGGCTTTTACTTATTACCTTTTCTGCA
The DNA here is from genome assembly GCA_013399095.1 of Psophia crepitans. Taxonomy (NCBI): domain Eukaryota; kingdom Metazoa; phylum Chordata; class Aves; order Gruiformes; family Psophiidae; genus Psophia; species Psophia crepitans. The sequence continues at coordinate 1,309,080 of VWZZ01004976.1, read as the reverse complement.
AGCAGCATATTTGGAATTTCACTCCTTATAATTGTTTCTGGATATTGAATTTACTTTATTTTTAATGTAAGTGCATTGTTTATTGATCTCTCTCATCTGAGATGAAGCCCTGCTCAATAAAGAGATTCTCATCTGCTCTTTGCCTCCAGACATGAAGGTAGTGGGTCTTCAATCTAGAAAGCAATTTCGTTGTCTGAGATGGTCTCTTGGGAACCATGAAAACTGGTCAGTATCTATGCCAGCTGCTATGTTTTGTTCTCAGTGAATATTTACCTAATATTTCATTTCAAATGTTTCCACTATACTTGCAAAGATCAGATCTCCCATTTTCCATTAAGTGTCACCAATGAAGATGACTTTAATCACACTCAAATACACATTTTTGTTGCCACCCTTCTGCTGCAACTGCATCAAGGCGGAGACACAAGCAATTTCTTCTAAGGTTTCACAACAACTTTGTTCATGCGTGGACTGAGAACATCATAAATATGACACCAGTACCTAACCTATCAAGATATTACATATGTACAAAGGCTATACGCTTTCATATCTCTGCTTGTTACTCAGCTGTAGATAGGAGCCCTACTTGGCATTACTCAGATATTTAACCATCTGACTTTAGGAAAACTGAAGTGCAATACTTCCAATTCAGGAATCATTAGCCGTCTTTTGCTGCATATCACATCATTTATGATTACAAAAAACTTTGAAATACTTTCGTTATTTTTAAATCATTTTAAAAAAGAGAATTTTTATGCAGATCCCGGTGGCCCCAAATCGCAAGTCACTAACATCTTAGCCAAGGTTCCTGGAGTAGGAGTACCATTAGCACTGAAATTGTTTCACTGTAATTGAACTTGACAGTTAACTGTGACACAAAAAAGCTCTTCTCTATGAAGCCCCAGGAGGAGCAGAACTAGCATTTTCAAAAATTCCTATTTTCCTAAATCTATCTGTTGGATTGGACTTCTCAGTGTTAAGCTAAGTTGGCATGCACAGTTCTGAGCACAGGTCAGAGGATTTTGGAATTCAGTGGCAGTATTTTCAAAAGGAGTTCTGTATTTTGCCCTATTAACTTTGCTTTTTCCGACATGTGTCATTTGACAATCTATTTCTGAGTTTTTAGCAAGAGAAGGATGAGCTTGTAGAGCTCTTGAATCCGGTTTAAAATATATTCCTTTCAGTGGTTTACAGCCATGATGTTATAAAATAGAAATGTGCTTTGAGATAAACTTCAGTTTGTTATCCCGTATCTCAAAATGTTTGGGGTTTTTTGTTCTTTGACTCTCAGTCCTTAAAATCCTTTGCTTCAACCTGAATCAGCTGAAGATGCTGCTTGTGACATCTATGGGAAAATGATGAAGCAAATATATTCACAATCTTGCTAATTTACAGCAGCCAAGGGTTTGGCAGTTATATCCGTTTGTTCCTTTTGGTATCACCTGCAGCAGAAGACCACCTCCAGAAACCTGGGAAATTTTGGTTTTGTCACATCCCTTTTGTGCTCTTACTGTGACGGACAGCTTTCCCCTAGAGAGAGTGGGAAGGGTGGTGGGAGGACAGCAGAACTGCACAAAGTGATGAACACTCATGGAGAGTTGGTAGAAGAAACTCATTTTGCTTGCGTGTCAGAAGAGATGTGGGACATGCCCAAGGGAAAATGGTTTCAGATGAAAGTTGCTGAACTTTCCATCTGATGCTCAGAAGTGAGCACTTTGCCTAACGGCTACTCTGGGAAATTCACCCTGGACCTCTTTAAACAGATGCTGACTACAACAAAGGGATTTTTTTTCCTTATCATGTGAGGCAAGGCTAAATGAATTTGAGTTTTCATTGAATCGAGCTTTTCTGAAGATGCCCATCATACTTTATTCTCCTCTCGGGTGGATTTACTGAGGAGGCCCAGAGCTTTGCAAACCATTGTCTCCCCTACATCACTGCTTGGTGCAGCTGCAATCTCCTTGCAGCAATGAGGAACACCAGCCTGCCTTGGAGCTGCTAGATAGCATGGTGCCACAGCTGAGGTGTGTTGGCTCGTTATCCCATCCACATTAATACCTGGGACATTCCCACTTCTCCTTCTCCATACTGCCCTTGGTCCTTCCTGCCAGGATGAACAGACAAAATAAACGTCTGTAAAGACCTTGTATCAAGAGTTTGTTCACTATAAAAAAATTCCCACCAGCTAGCTAGTCTGTGTTCACGCTGGTGTGAGTAAACGTGTATCAGTGAATGCAGACCTGCATCAGTGGTACAGCCCTGGTGTAGCTTTACCCATTAAACCAGGCTGTGAATGCATCGCCTCCGACTGCGTGCCCTGAGAGCAGGTAAGCTGCAGAAGTGTGAAGTGTTTCTAGGGACAGTGCCTTGCTGTGAATACCCTGAATGAGCAAGCCCACTTTGGCTGGGTTTATAATTCCTGGTAAGTTATGACCCCCCTCCCTCAGCATGAGGAACTTTTCAGAGCTCTTTGGATGTACTTGAAAAAATGCTTTGTATCCTTCAGGCTTAAATTCACATAGCTCCTATGAACGAAGTGTAATTTTTATTTTATACTAGTACTGCTTCAGTCTCTGCCATCTGAAGTTCTGGTCCAGCTAAAGTTATTAAAGAAAATACTATGAAAAGCCTTGTTCATTTACATCAGTTGGCGTTCAGAACCAGACTGGCCACTTCTGCACTTTTATTCAAGGACATATTAAAAAATCATCTTGGGTACATAGAGGACTAATATATGTATGTTATGTATATAACAAGATATTATAGCCTTATCTAATCGGTTACATAGGTTTTGGATTGAACTTGGTAAGAAGATGAATATGGAAGGGGAAAAATAATTGAAAAGAGGGCTGAGGATTTGTAAGAAAAAAAAATTTGGAGTGGATTTTAAGACTGGGCAGTGCATGTTTTTTGCATGTTAGTTTTGTTCTAAGCACTATGCCGTGAAGGACGGCCGTAGACACACTGAGTAAGTCCAGCTGTTAGAGTGCCAGGTAAAGCAAGATTCTGGGAAGTATTTCTCACTGGGTATCACGGAACAAATTGCTATCAAGAAAATACTTTGGGGATTTTGAACTCACAGTGGCTGGTGTGTCTTCCAAGGGGGAAAAACAGTTCAGAGTGAACGCTGTTCCCTTTGCCAGTACGTACAAGAGTGCAATGCGAAGAACAGAATACTTTAAAAGCTGATACAATAAGACAGCTGCAAAATCCCGTAAGAAAAAACCCACGGAGGAGCAGAGAGGTGAAAACAGACTGGACATACGATATCCTGTTCAGGACTGGGAATCCAAACCGTGGCTGCTCAGCCATAATCAACATCAGTCTGCCACCCGATCTTCTTGATTCCTCACATACCCGTGAGAAAGAAATTAAGAAGTGCTGAGAGTTTGGATAGCTGGAGCTGCTCAGATGTGATTGGGGAAAAAAAGAAGAGATAATATGGTGCTGTGAAAGGTTCGTTATTTTATGACAAGTATACCACATTTTCTCTGTCAAATCTGTGACTACCCGGATCATAAAAAAAAAAAAAACAAAACCGAAAAACCCCCTAAGAGTTTTGTCTCTATTAGTCCCTCCTGCATAACCAAGGAGCTGGAGGATATTGTATGATTAACAGCTCATGTTGACAATCAAGTTACCACAACTTGGCAAGTTAAGTTGTCAACATGTTTCAGCTGAGCTGTGGCAATTGTTCATGTGTGCGGCTGACACATAAAATGCCAAGCGATGCTCTGTAACTCTCTTTCATTGCATCCGATTACTCCCAGTGTGCCATGGGTTTGGAGCACACGTTGGGAGGGATTCACTGCTCTAAATTTAGATCTCTGTATTAGAGAGCTAGTTGTCTAAGTTCATACTAAAGTCAATGGAAAGAAACAGGTGCCTCTGGGAGTGTACTTTGTCTTATCTTGGGATAGCTGATCAAAACAGAGCAGGTGAATCCTGCTCCACGGACTCTCAGAAGGCATCTGCATGATTAGTTCAGATATAGTTGTCTAAGGTTAAGTGAGATTAATCTCTGAAGAGCTACCATATCTTGGCTGACGATCATGAATCTGAGCATGAAGATATAGTGGTTGGTTTGGTATAATCTTTCACTGATCAGAGCAAAGAGAAATTAAAATTTTACTGAATATCAGTAAGAAAAATCTTAATCCAGATATTTTCAGACTCTTGATGGGATTCCTCTGGTTTCTTAAACTCTAAGTAAACAGGCAGGTCATATAGAGATATCAGTCAAACTGCATCTGCTGGATTTCCTAGCATTCTTTGCTTTTAGGTACATAGCAATTCCTCCCAGCCATTTACTTTTTTCATTTTATTGCTTCTAATTCTGCAGATACTGTAAAATGAAATTCATCCAGTACAAACGGACCTGCCACAGCAACCCAGTGAGATTGCAAACTCAAGCAGCACTAAAGGAAAAGTACGGCTCTTCATCTGGTATGATGACTCAATATTTTCAAGAATATGCTGTCAGAGAATCATTTACTGTGTTTTTACTTCATACATTGTTTCTGAAAGCATACAAGCCTTGATCTTCCTAAGTTTTGTTCTTGCAGTAAAGTTACAAAATACCTAGAGATCTGGTTTTACTGTCCTACCCTAATCCCCTTTACCCAAGAGTGATTCCTGTAGGATATGAAGAACCCCTTCTGCAGCACCCCATCTTCTCTGTTTTGGGGTGGGAGTGGGTGGAAACTTTGGGAACAAGAGGTTCCCAGAGCTGCTCTTCATGGGTGTTTGAAAAGGTATCTGAGAGTACTTGACAATAAAATACAGGGCAGCCCTCAGGTTGCTGTAGATTATCTGTGGTGAGCTGAATGCTGTTAGATGGACCAGATAAAGCTGCCTTTAATAATTGCGTTCTACTTACCTAATCGAGCTCAGTCTCTACCTCATCCTCTTTTAATGAGTCATGTGAGTATTACAAATAACTTTTTACTGCAATGTTGGTTAAGCAGTTGCCGCTTCATTCCCCTCTCCTGTTAGGCTTTCCAGTCCAGTCATATATCCTACCTTGTGCTGGCATGAGATTGGTTGTAAAAAAAATACACTTGGGGAATCATTTTTTCCACATGAATCTGTCTCACGGTGTAGCTGCCCAGGCACTTGCTCCAGCACAGCAAAAAAAAAAAGGGGGAGAAGGGGGGTAGCTGCTGAACACTTGAGCACAGCCTCAGGACTAAGCAGAAAAATTAGTCTTATTTTCCCCTCTAGCAATCTACAAACACTGAAGAGGAAAGGGAAGAATTCATCCTCATTGCTAATAAAAATGAAGTTTAAATTCAAGATTATGATGCTGACAAGTTACAAAAGCTTTAATCAAAAGAAACTGCATGAGTGAGCAATATTTGGCTTCCTTCCTCAAACTCCGCTTTTTCTGTCAGTGCAGCACTTTTGTGAGTTATTTGCCTTTTACAGCCTTTGCACCATTTCCTTAATTTATGATATCTAATAGTGAATTAGTCATAAGAAACCCAAGTCTAAGCTCATCCTCATATGAGACTCAGATTCAATCAGGAAAACCCTGATGCCTGGCTTGCGTTTCCCTCTATGTTCACAGATACCCCTCATGCCTCTGGAGAGCTTCGTTGCACTCTGGCTTTCAAGCAGAACTAAAAATAATCACACTTTAGTTCCCTCTTCTTGGGATGTGCCGCAGCTTTTCTGGCAGCTGCCTATTGTGTACAGCCAGATAAAATAATGCCTGTACTGAAGTGAGTAGGATTTCAATCCGACTTCAGCGGTGTCAGAACTTGGCTCCACATTAGTGCCAATTACTGATCGTCTTGTGAGATAATATGATATATCCTGTCTATCTTAACTATATTTTGTAAATTACATGGAAATGTAGTTCGGGCCTTTGTGATGAGCTCACATTATGGAGCAGCAGTAATACTCAATTTACTTGCTAAGTTCACAGAGGATACATCAAAGCGTACAAAAGCAGCGGCACTCAAGATTTCACCGACTGCTTCTATAAGCACCGGGGAAAACTACACTGATTCTGCTAAATTTGAGAGTTGTTTAGGGCCTTAGTCTGTGTTCCTTCGCTTGGTCTAGATGGCAGTGAGGGCAGGTAAGCATGCAGGGATTCCTTTTTTTTCTGCATTTCCCATCTCCTCTGCGCTATGGCAGACAACGGGACGATGGAGAATCTGATGCTCAGTGGGTACCAATTGCTTTGCAAATATTGATGTGTCTCGTCGTCATTAGTTCCAGCTTGTTCCAAATGATATTCTACCTCATTTTACACATATAATTATGCTGTTTTCAATTGCAAAACAGTACCATTTCTTTTATGGAATATAGTATAAAAGATGCAGGGTTTGGTATCCTGCCTGACTTCTTCCTCTGAACTGATAGTTTGAGAACCAACGTACTATAGTTTATAATGGCTTTTCAAAGCTGCTGCCTTCTGAGAGCTGGGGTTTTTTTCTGCTTTTCTGCTTTGAGTAAGAAGAAATCATAATTTCTTAACTAGTTTCATCATTTAACATAACATATTCACTGATTATAAATGTAAAAGAGGTCATTTGCATTTCTATGACACATACCAGAAATATACTGCCATTGAGTATTCACCTGTCGTGTTGTTTTTTACAGTTTCGTGATTGAAATACAGCCCTTCTTACGTAGGGCATTTTCATGGTTAGAAAAAAAATAAAAATAAAGAGAAAGCAAGGAGAAGGTATTCAGTATGAGAGTATTTCTTGTTCTTACTGTTGTTGCCTTTCTACACAAATAATTCTTTCAGTGTTGGGATCTAACCTAATTGCTTTTTAGAGAGATTTGTTGGCATTACACTCTGGCTCTGCAGATAAGACTTTTAGAAAGTACAGGTTGTTAGTGTAAGGAACTGCTAAAACGACTGTGATAAGCCTGTTTCCACACTGTCTGAGAGGCTGTTATGTGCGATGCTGGCCTTAAGTGTTTGTGCTTGCCCAGATGATTGACTTAGAATCCCAGCACCTGTGATCTCTCTAATGTTCAATCTATTTGTGCAGCTGTTCCTCCGAGACCCTTACATGCAGGAATTGATTAGTTCAGCAGTCCTTCAACATCATTGCAGTCTTATGAAAGCCAGTGAATTAATAAGCTCCGTTTCAGCAGCATGCAGCCTCTTCCTCTCAGTTTGTGTGATACTTCTCAGGTACCAATATTTTGCTGTAGGAGCCCTGCTTTTCCAAAATGGCCAGAACACTTTAAAATATTGATTTTAAAGATAAGAGGGAAAGGAATCCTTCCTCATCACTTCATTTCCCCAAGTTAAATATTCTTTCTATTTAATTTCAATTGATGAAGATAATAGTCTTAAAAAGGGAATCAGGAGGTGGAGAGCATGAAGGATGCTCAGTGGAGAACAACCAACCAAGATGTTTTGTCTTTATTTGTTATCTGAAGGAAAAATGTCATGTTTGAAATAGAGTAATGATGATAGAGTTTAAATGTACTCACAGAATTAGTGTAATGTTACTGTTTCTGAGGGACTGGTATGGTACAAAGAAGAAATGCTCTTAATTAATCTTCTCCCATGTTATGTAGTTGTCAGAGAACATTTCATTAATTCACCCACACGTAGTATGAAAATATTCTCTCCTACAAAACAATGTTTATAGCAACGCTATCACGTAGCCTGCTGAAATTAAAAAGGGCAATAATGCAGTCTGTGGTCACATCCCAGTCTAATGTGCACAATTAAGGCTGTTTTTCAGGCTAACGTTTTTCTAGAAGTATCACAGCAAGTGATAATCAAGCTGCCTAAAAAGCACTGCATGAGTTATGGATTTTATATACACACAGAATTATATTATTGTGCTTGCACGACCCTAAAACATCCTCTTAGATGGATGTCACGTAGGCTTCTGCTTGACAGGGGACACTTTATATGAAAAATTGAGCCTCATTCTTTCAAGATATTTCTGCCCATCGTCCTTGAGCTCATAAATCTGCTTTGGGTTTGTTAAATGCATGCCAGATTTATTTAGTTGTTTGTTTGTTTATTCATTTATTTGCTGGCAACAATTAATTGCGAATACAAATCTCGTCATTTATATTACTCATTTGGTCATAGTCCTTCAAAATGCTGGATGTTAGGCCTGCAGTGGTATTCTCACGCTGAAGATGATCATGCACTCAAATGTTTTGTTCCATCAATTATTTATAAAGTTAGATACTGCATCCTTTGTATTCATGTTCACGATGCATATCTAGATATGGGATTAACCAACTGATGTTTAGGAGACTATCTTGATTTAGATCAGATGAATAAAATTGCACATTTAAGTGCAGATGCAAAACAAGGTCAGTGAGTGAGAAGCTGGGGTTTTTTGGTAAATCTGGGCTTAGATGTTGAAAGATTGAAAGTTAAATACTCCCAATTTAAATGGCAAATCAAAGACTGGGGAAAAACAACATGAAAATGCATCATTGTGATGTAGTAAGTAAAAAAGCAATGTAAGAGAAATACACCAGATTTTTATAGTTTTTGTATCGCTTTAATGAAAACAGAAAAAAAAAATGTATGTTTAGCGGTAGCTAGAATGTAGTAATGGAACTATGGTAACAGCATGGTGACAGCATTATACTCCTGTCTTACATGACGTATGTAATGATATCTGTCAGCAAGGGAGCAACATGTAAAGCTTATCTGAACAAAATGTCAAGAGCAGCATCATCATGGATCACACTCTTTTTCCAGTCAAGCTGTTGTAAATTAACAGAACATACAGCTATTCTGGGTTCGTACATGGATAATGGGTTAAAAAAATATTTTTTTAAAAGTGATTCCTTGTGTTTGGATAAGATTTGTGTTATGCTACATGCGCCTGTGTAAGTCTGTTCAAAATGTCAAAGGGTAGTCCAGGGAGATGTGGAAGAGGAGGCCTAATTAAAAGTTTTTGTATTATTTCTTTTCTTTCAGTATTGCAAAAGCAGCTCATTAGGGGCCTAAGACTTGAGCTGCATGCTTAATAAATCCTGATTACTTTGCACAAAAACCATACTAAATTCCTTAAACAATGCAAGATAAGAACAGGATGCTTTAAAACCCAACAAAGAGGAGTAAATTTAAATTTGGCTTTCTTTTAACTGAAATTCTTCTTGATACTAGAAGAAAACATCCGTTGTTTTGTCTCATGACCAGTCCTGAACATTTAAAAAATAATTCAAGAAGCTTTTGAAAATCAATGTTACAAAAAATGAATCTCATTATCTTTGATTTATACTTTGGTTGCACTGTCATATTTTTCTCTATAGCTAGAAGAACTATAAAGGTTGAAGGGAGACGCACATTTTTTTTTTTTCTAGTGAAAACTAGTATTCTCAAAACCTTGTAAATGGTGAGTTGAGGTCTTGAAGTTATTGAATACTTTGAAGGTCCCCATAAAGTTCTGAGCTGGCAAGAGTTATGACAGACGTGTGACTGAAATCAATATGTGCAAATCTGTAATAAAAATACAGATGAACTGGAAACTGAGGAAAATATTCCCCTAAAATAAATGAAACACAAAATCTGAGAAATAAAGAGCTGGAAGATATCTTATGTTTTGCTATTTCATCTTCTTGCTCTAAGGTAGGAGAGGTCATACTGAAACGATCTTTAGCAGATACTTACCTGACATGCTATTGAAAATCTCCAGCTGAATTTTCATAATCTTTGCAGGCACTCATATAATCCTGCTGTCCTTGTTATTAAGTAGAAAGTTGCTCTAAACTCCAGTCTAGCCTCTAACCTTCCCCTGCTGTGAAACAAACCAATTATTCCTTGTTTTACTGCCAGTGACCTTAGAGAATAATTAACCACTATGCTCTTTTTAACCATTTTAGATATACAGGAAAACTCTTCTGTCCACTGTATCACCTTACTATCCCTTATGCACTTACAAACTGATCATTTAACATTTGCTCTGGTGTCTTTCGGGGTATGAAATAAGCTGATACATGATTCCCTGGACCCTTTCTATGTTAAGAAAAATTCAGTGCTTGCCTTTCACCAGCTCACCGTGGCTTCTCAAGGATAATGATTCAGAAGAGATTCCTTTGGCTTTAGGGTACATTTCGCCGTGTCCTGCTGACTTTAGTACAGTCAATTTATCCATTCTCTATCCTGCCCTTTAACTGTTCTGCCCTGCTTTCCACCCACCTGCTAATATTAATTGTGTTAAGTGGCTGTCACAAACTTTGTGGACGCTAGCGCAAAAGGGCAACTCAGCCTTCCTGCCATCCGTTATGTGCTTTGCTGCCTGCAAAGACTGCCCAAGTGCCTTGCTCCCTCTGCAGCAGCCCGTGGCTTCTGCTCTCCTTTCCTCCACCTCTGCAGCAGAGCCACCGCCTCGCCTCCTCTCCCCACCGTTATTTCTGTCCCTGGCATCCCATGCTACTGCTCACGACGTATTTCATCCAAAGTGCCTTCTGCCTTTAGGATCTAGGTGTTTCCTCTGTTTTTGCCAGGCTTGAACAAAAAATACCTGCCCACCTACTTGTTTCTTCTAACACAGGATACATAAATAAATAAGTAAATCTGGCAACCCGAGGCATCTGTGTCCTGCTGTATTACCTTTCCTGCAGCTCTCAAGTTAGTTAAAGCCTTTCTTTATTAAGGTTGTTAAGGGAACCTGTTCTTGAGTGCTTTTGTTGTCTGTTAGAAAAGTGACAACATAACAAATTTTGCAAATATGAAATTAGATTTATGTCCTCTCAGATCTGGCATGCTGAATAGACTATCTTGAAGGTAATATAAAGGCTAATACAGAATTATTCTCCCAGAAGTCAGTGTTAAACAGCTTGTCTTCAAAAAGTAGATCTTCCAGAAAGATATTGCAAAATCTGAATGACTTGTTCATTACAGAAGCCAACATCCTGCTAAGAAAATATAAGTAAATTCTCTGATTTCAGGCTAATAAAGCAAAAGCAATTACCTTGCTTGCATAGTGGTCATCATAAATCTTCATGCATTGTGAGAAAATGTTTTTCCTTCTGTGGAGAAGAGAGAAAATGGGTCTCTAAATACTTAAGCTGATATCTTGGAAATGACATCTTTATAGAGAGGATATGCAAATCCTGCGTTTAAGAAGGTCTTCTAGTGCTGCACAGAATACATTTCAGTCATTAGTTTCTGAAACCCAAAGAAATTTTGTTGTGCCTTTGCAGCTAGGTTTCTTCTTTCTTTTCAGAAATGAGCCAAGCTTGAGTGTTACAGCATTGCTTTAGCGTCAGGTCAAATGCATGAACTCTCTAAGACGCACTGGATTCTTGTTCATGCTCAGGTTTATGTCACGTCTTTTTCTGGTAGAGAGATCAGCTGAAGAAAAGAGTAGATGTGCTATGGAGAGGCCAGATCAGAACATAAATCACATATTTAGAACAGTGTAGGGAGAGCAGAATTCTAAAAACAAACAAAAATTAAAAACCATCAGCCTGGGTGAAGGTGCATTGCAAACTAATGGATTTTTACCTTTTTTCCCACTTAAATGTGTGAGGCAGAAGGGAATATAGCAACAGAATGGAGGAGAAGATAGGAAAAAATTGCCTTTCATCTTCTCCTGTCCTTCAAGCGGGTGGCGAATCTCTGCACTTCACAGGTGTCCCTGTGTGGTGGATTCCCTCCCTCTTGCACTTAATCTAAACCTGTACCTGGGCAGTTGCGATTCGTAGCTTTTTCCTCATCTCTGAGACACTTGCACGTATTGGATCTCCTCCTGATTACCTCATTCAGCTGTCTTTGAAACATTCAAGTAAATTAATTTAACTTAAAATTAATATCTTGCCAAAAGAAAATGTTTTATAAATGCTCATTGCCTTTGTGGGACTTATCAGAAATACTAGTCTAAATGAGCGCATTTTATTATCTTTCCATAACATTTTACTGCTTGTGAAATAAAAATCAGTTTAAATGTAGTTCACCGTTGTCTGCCCAGAGATAATGAGTATCTCTGAAATAAATCCAAATACATTAGCAGCCTGTTCAATAGACTTCATACTCCCATCTAGAAGTTTTATTAATTTCTATGTGTTGAAATATTTCACATTCTCCTTTGTTGTTTGACCTATTATTTTGTACCTTAATGCAGACAGAAGTGTCAGCACTGTAATATTTACCAAGGAAATTCCAGATAGGCTGATTAAGCCAAAGCAAATTACATGTCTTTTATGACCCTGTTAGATTTTCTCAATTTTTTAAGTGAATCTAGCACTTTACACTTGTGGGCATCCTGTCTGTGAACAAATAGCTAATCACCTTATCATTACTATCAACTGGGAAGCTGCAAATGAAGAGCAGCAGTTAAAACGTCCCCACTTGAAAGCCTGCCGCACATGCTCGCTTCCTAGTCCTCCTCTTCACCTCTTTCCTGGCAAACGAGCTCGTGAAGCTTTGAAAACCCTACTGGATTTGGCCTGGCAGGTGAAGTGGTATCAATGTCAGGTATGAGGGACCCTTTTTGATGCTTAGAGCATCTTTACACACTAGGAGAGCTTTATCAGTGGGAATCTGTTACAGGCTTTTAGGCAGCTTCAGCTTCAGGTTAGCAGTGAGTGGGAGGCATGAGGTCTACCTGACTTAGATTTAGAAGAAGAAAGCATATTCCTGTATATACTAAAGTTTAGCTCAGAGTGCTCGTTGTGATCCATTCGCTGGGGAGGTTGCTGGGTCGGAGGACAAAGAGCTGCACAGGCAGGCAGCGTGTCCTGTTTCCTAGTGTAGCTCTGTGGTCAGTGTGTTTTCAGTCATCACCTCACCGCTATGGATCTCTGTTTCGCCCTCCTCCTTAGGCTGCGTGCTTCCTGAAGCAGGGGTTCTTATTTAATGCCTACAGCTTCTAGCAGGGATCTGGGGTACAGCTGTGAGAGAGATCATTGTGAACAAAACTCTTTAATGGAATCCTGCTCTTCCTTCAAAGTAGTTTTATTTGTAATGAGGTTATTAACTGCATGACTTGCACTCATTTTCATCAACAGGTTGTTTTCAAATGAGTTTGCTTATTTACTATTCATTATCAACAATAATGGTATTGCATGGGCATAAAATGGGTTTCATGGAGTAGAGAGCAGCATTTGAAACGTTCATCAGCCTTTCTGCAGTTCACTCAAGTGCAAGAGCCCTATATGCCATTCTGCATCACGTAGAATGACATTTGTCAGTTCTTAATAAGTTTTGCTACCTTGAGGCTTTTGCTTCTGTTTCCTAGGGGTTTAATTTTTGAATGTGTAAAAACCAATGCTGTCATACGCTGCCACGCGTTCACATTAGCCTTGTTTATGCACATTTAGAATCTGTGCTTTCCAGCTGCCAGACAAGCTGCATGATCTCTTTGTACTGGTGTGTAAATTTCTCCTGTAATTAGTATATGCTACTTCAGCATAGATTTTCCTGATTTGAAGGATAATTTAAAGGCACAACTATCCACAGCCAGGTATAAAGACTCTCTTACACAGTATTAAATTGTTTATAAGCCAATGGCACACAGGTACCTTAATACGAAAAAATTTATGCGTGGGTATTTTACATTTAAAGAATGCAGCATAAATAGCTACACCAAAAATGGATACAGCAAACCAGCTGGTCAAATTTAAGTAACTAAATTTCCCGTGTCATTCTGGTCAACTGATGGTCAGCAGCAGCACCCAGGAGGCAGCTACTCAGGGCACCCCCGATCGCCTGTGCCTGGGCCGATGGGACCACTTTCAGGTTGTCAGACCAAGTTTGGGAAAACACCAAGATACTTCCACCCATTGAGGGAAGCTCCCCACTGCCTCACTGACACTGTCCAGTGGGCCCCCAACTTTCGAGTGGCATGGGAACATGTTGGCACCCAGATGGCGGAGTTAGTGCCATTTTATCTCTCCAGCGTGCATTCAACACTATGGTGACTGTAAAAAGATATTTCTCAGGCCCTCCTTACGCATTTTGGGTAGGTTTTGAAAAAGAAGTACTGATGTATCATTGATAATGGTGTCCTTAGGACACATTTTCCTATTCTTTAACAGAACACTTCTGTAAAAACAATAGAATAACACCCTCTGCAGCAAACCTTCTTATGTCCTGAATTCAGCAACATTTCATGTTTCAGGAAGACCTGACAAAGCTGTCATGGTCCCTGAAAATACCCACCTTATGGGTTCAAGCCATGTAGTTGACCAGCACCCAGGAGCACTTGATTTAACTTATTTGCAGCTCAGAAGCATGAACAGAGAGCGGTTTTTAGTGTAGTAGGCTGGAAAAGCTTTCATTAACTGTGCTTCTCCTTAAAATTAGCATCTGCTTTTTGAAGGGGGGGAGGACGAAGGGAGGTCAGATAGTGCCAAAATGCAAACTTGTTCATATAAAGGTTTCAGTGCAGATGTTGCTGTGAAAGCTGAACTATTCCGTGCACTCGGAGTGACAGATGGAAGTAGCAGAGTACGTGTGAGCAAAGGCAGCTACCCCCTTCCCGCGCTGGCTGGGCACATAACGCACAGCCTGCAGCAGGGAGGCTGTGTCCAGTTAACCAGATCCTTGAATTTAGCCCGTTCGGCTGTGTCACCCTATTCATGCGAGTGAATCGCATTTAAAGAGCGTTATGGCAACTTGGAGTCAGTAACAGGCTACGTGAAAAATGATGCTAACCCATTATCTCTGAATTCCACTAAAGATGACAAATACATCTACTATATATTTGCATTATCCATACTATAGCAGTTGAAGACCCTGTCAGCTTTCTCAGATCAGTAAAAAAGGAACTGTGGACCAATCTATCTTTTTTCTTTTACTTTTAAGTGTATTCTGATGTCATCTCTTGGTCAGTAATTTTTGTGCCCTCTCAGCTCCTGCAGAGACAATCTCCTAAAGATTTAAGAGAGTCCTCAGAATTGTGCTGACACTGTATGCATTTCTCTTATTATCTAGTGGTGGTTTTAGTACAGGGAGTGTTCTGTCTTCAGGTGAAAGTGTCAACAGCACTTTGCAGATGAGGTTCAAAGCCAGTTTGGATACAGTGTGGGAGTTGGCTCTGGCTGTATCACAGTCAGGTCAGAGATTCACTTTTCTCTCTGCTGTTACTTCAAAGAAAATGTGGCTCCTAACAAAGAGAGGAAAAAGAAATCTCCTTTTCAAAACTGTCCCAGTGGTCCATATGCAAGAAGTTTGCCACTGCTGGTTTTGCAAACACACACCTCTGATTGCTGAGTTATATCTTGAAATTAAAGCCCTCCCAGAAGTAAATCAGCCTGACAAAGGTAATTTATTTTTACTGAGTTGGCCTATTCCTGTGAAGTTTGGGCTCTTTTCAGGAAGCCACACTTTCAAAAATAACTTTTAACTTTGTTGGTCTAAAATGATACTACTGCATTTTTATGCACTTGTTTTTCAGCTTCAGAATATTTTGAAGATCTGAGGCTCCACTCTGGTGAATGGATATGCTAAAATAATTTTGCAAATTATTCGATGGGCCCTTAAATGTTACCCAGCACTCACAATACCGCATCCCATCTTTGTACTTTTTTCTTGGAATACTATTCCCAGGTGATTTTTGTGCTTTTCTCCTCTCACTTATGGTGTTGAACCCTGAATTTTTTACTTTCAGATAAATGGTCAGGTAGCTTTTATGAATATATCAATAAGCAGGGTTGTCTTTGTTGGTAGGCATCCCGTGGAAGCTGGAAATGGGTGTATTTTGTCTGGCTGAATTTCTAGACAGCCTCATAGGCAGTACTTCCTTCTCAGTGCATTTTTGCCTATGCCTACAAGACTTGCATATAATTCATGGGTACAGAAGGGTAGACACTAAAAGTCACTCACACATCTATAAAGCACTGAACAACATAAAGTATTTTTAAATAAAATAAACTTACAGGAAACACTGGTGTGTAAGCAAAGTGTAAAGATATAATTCCAAGGTATGGAGGCAATCGTAGGCGAGCACCTAAAGACCACAGCTTTCAGTCCTCTGGCTCTTTCTGAAGGAAGGCATTTCTAGAAGACCTAAGGTCTGACAAGTTCCATCACTGACTTATGATATTTCAACTCGCGATATTCTATTATTCTATGATTTTTGCAACTCTGAAATAGTACTTGTCTCTCTTTATGAAGTGCTTGGAGTTCCTAGGGAGAAGGTGTTGTGAGTAAATCACCTCTTTATGTCCTCTTGTATGCTTTTCACATAACTTACATGCAAGTTTTATGAGGAGCTCCTCTTTTTGTTCTTGAGGTATGCTAGAGAAGGTTATTGGGCAATACAAATGCTTGCCTAAAGTATTATCTGTTCTGCGGGATGCATTTCCACTTTAAAACAGCTTCCCGAGAATTTGGATATGATGATAAGGATATCAAGTGTCAAACAGGGCAGGACTGCAGCTGCAGGCTTGAAGAACAGCAAGAAAGCCACACAACTGGATCCCTATCAGCTCACAGTTGATAGTTATGTCCTGCAGTCTCCTGTCCTTCCTTGGCACTAAAAGTCAAACAAATTTTGTACCAAAAAAATCCTGAGTCTGTTGTAAGAGTCACACATTTAGAAATCATCTTCTGGCATTTCATAGCATCAAAAGGAGAATATTTTTTGGCTTGTTTTTAAAGCCAGTAATTCCACTGGCTTGAGAAAGATAGACTATAAATGCCTGAGTTTTGTGGTGTCTTCAAACTACTCAGTAAAGAGTTCAGAGGAAGCAATCACATACAGAGAAGAAATGTCTGGCTGAAGAAAAAGACTATGCTTGCAAGGAAGGGTCATGAGAAACATAGGGAGGTTGTGATTAATCCCATGCACAGCTCGAAGGAAGCTATCAAGGGAAGGAAGGCTGTCTTGGAGAATCCTTTTTCCTATATAAGCAAATTTCTGTCTCACTATGGTAAAGAAAAGCACAACTGGGAAAGCAGTGAAGTCTATTTTCTAGCAAGAAATGTTCAGATCATGTTCACCACTGACAAGGTGGTGGTCTGGAGGAAGGGGCTGGTGGAAAATCATCACCCAGAATGCTTGAGACAGACAGCCTGCTCAAACCTCATTCCTGTCTTTATTTCTCAAAGTGAAAAACACGCTTTTTAAGCGCTTTTTTCTTTTTGCTATTCAGTAAAAATCATGTTGCATATAATAGGTATAGTTACAATGGTGCTCGACAGGAAGGAAAGGATTAAGACCTTGTTTTTCTGACATGGATGATTTTACAGGGCCTGAAATGAGGGTGACTTCAAGTCAGAGCACAGAAAGAAGGCATGATAGCAAACTCCAGCCTGACACCAGAATTTAACAGGGCCAGCCCCTGCAGTTCAGTGCTGGAAAACCTGATGAGATTTGCTCCTGCTTCTAGCACCACTTGCTCTCCTCACTCTGTGGTGGGGAGCACCCGAGACATGCATTGAGCACGCACAGTGTATTTCTATAGACTCTGTTAGCTGAAGTCATACAGAAATATTGTTGTGGTTTAACCCAGCAGGCAGCTAAACACCACACAGCTGTTCAGTCACTCCCCCCACCATGCAATGGGATGAGGGAGAAAATCAGGGAGGGGAAAAAAAAACAACAAACCTCTTGAAATAAAGATAGTTTAATAGGACAGCAAAGGAAGAGAAAATAGTAAGAAGAAGAATAGAATGTACAAAACAGGTGATGCACAATGTAATTGTTCACCACCTGCTGAGTGATGCCCAGCCCATCACCAGGAAGCGATCACCCCCAGTTAAATCCTGATCATGACATCAAATGGTATGGAATATCCCTTTGGCCAGTTTGAGCAAGCTGTCCTGATTGTGTCCCCTCCCAGCTTTTTAGGCACCCCCCGACTTCTCGCTGGCAGGGCGTGAGAAGCTGAAAAGTCCTCGACTTGGTGTAAATACTACCCAGCAACAACTAAAACATCAGTGTGTTATCAACATTATTCTCACCCTAAACCCAAAACCCAGCACTATACACGCTACCAGGAAGAAAATTACCTATATCCCAGCTGAAAGCGGGACAAATTGTTATCAGAAACATTACAATAGCTAAGTCCCTATATCAAAAAAAATAGAAAAAGAACCAAGCTTGTGTTCCTGAGGTCCTTCTTTTCCATGCTAGATACTTGGGTAAAAATGATGGGCAAGAGGAAATCATAAAGCCTACAAAGTGGTAAATTATTTCCTTTGGTCTTCCCTCTTCCTGTAATGGATGGTGAAACGGTTTGGTTTACTTCTCTGCTGTTTGTAAGTGTGTGGTGATGTGTGTAGCAAAACAAGCTGCATTTCTGTGGCTGTTCCTGAGTGGGGCCCTTCATGACCTTGTTATATTTCCATGCTGGGGACCAATGTGTGGAAGAAAACAAAGGATATGCCAGTAATCAGTGGTCTGGCAGAAGAGCCAGTATTTAGTGATACTTAGTCTGTTTTTACTGTATTCCCTATAATACATATCTCTTGATAAAAATGAAGTTAATCACAACGTTGTCAACCTTAGCTATAAGAAGAATTGAAAGGAAAAAATGTTGCGACTCTGGGAAAACAACCTTTAAATATAATTCTTTTCTAATTTAGTGTCTGATAAATGGTGCTAGGGAAGAAGGAGAAAATTTATTTTTCTCAGAATTTTTAGTGCAATGTTCCTTTTCAGCTGAGATTAACTGTAAAAGGCTACTCAAGGTTAATATGTTCAAAGCTGTGAGGACACATAATAATTCACCAATTAATCTCGGTATCCAACAGCTGTCATGAGAAAAACAGTTCATACAGCTAAACAAAACAACAGATTCATTTGCTCTTTAAACATTAATGCGAAGAGTTAGCTTAATGGCATCCTATCAGTCTCACGGGCACCCTATCATCCATGGTTTGCCCGGAGGGCCTACTTCATCAATTCTTTTTGGAGATTAAGATGAAAGGAAGACAGTTGTTATTCAAACAGAATTGTTCCCTGCCTGTGCTACTCGTTACCTCTCACAGCTTCACAGCAAAATATTTGTATGAATTCAGTATATTAACTGAAACTGGTAGAATCATATTCAGTAATGCTCATTTGCTCTTGCAGCCTGGGGTCATTCGTCTGCTAATGTACGCTCAGTCTCTGAAGTACTTTGGGGTGTACCCAGATTAAAACAGAGGTGCTCAGTAAAGGGAGCCCATCTGTTTCCCTCCATCGCCAAATGTATTGGGAGAATCAAATTCACAGGCGTGGCTGTGGAGGAGCCGGGCAGTGCAAGGATGTTTCACAAGATGTAGGTTCACTCTGCAGAGCTGCCTAGCCTTGCTCCAAAATAGAAGAAGAAAAATGACTGCACAAACTGGCTTGCAAAGGCAGAAGTGGTGGATGACTGGTTAAGAGACAGTAATAGCTCAGTAATCATAGTCCTGCTTTGAACTTGCTGTGGAAGGGAAGAGTCTTGTACAAAAACATTGTTCTTTGTTCTTTTAGTTATTAAAAAAAAAAAGGACTATTTACCTGTTTAAATTTTCCTTACCATATAAATTTTGTGTGAAAGTCTATTCTAATTCCTCTATCGTTTCCTGCATTTTACCGAAAGCTGTATGCAGTTGAAATCGCCATATACTATTCTGAGTACTACAAGAATTTTTCAGCATGGAGAACATTATGGGAACAGTCTTTGCATGCCTAAAGAAAAGCTAGTAAATATGTTGTGAATATAGTGAATATGTTGGTAGAAAGACATGAAGTTGTTTCGTAGATGACTAGAGCAACATAATTTAATTTTTATGGATGAAGCTTTACTTGGCCTCAATAGTGTCCTCAGAGGATTGGGAGAACCTTATCACATTAAGATCTAGCATTAAGTGAAGATAGAAATTATTATTTATGTGAATGTTTCATTTAGCAAAAGCAAACAACTTCAAAAGAAAAGTGTCAAACCTATGCAAACTGAGACCCTGTGGTTTCTTCCAGGATGGTGCTTTCCTTATGTTTTGAGCTCTGGCCTATTGACAGCGCCCAAAATTTCTTAGTGATGGCTATGGTGCTTTATACGAAGTTTCTAAATGGAAACAACTTTGGTACTGTCTAGTTCGCAGCTCATCTTGTTCTTAAAATTCAGTACAGTCATGACAAGCAAGATATTTTAAAAGAATATCTGACTGTACCTTAAAGATGAGCACATATGAATGTTAGGTTTCTGTAATGTGTTCTTCATGTGACTCTATTTTGAAGAAATGGCTGGTATGCCAATGTTATTTTCTTGCTCTAGTAAGTGATGAAGCTTGGCTGGAAGGAAAAAAACACAATTCTAGTGAATAAAATCTGTTTACAGTGAAATTAGGCTTGATCTGCATTGCTTCATGACAGTTAAACAAAAAGTGTTTGCTTTCTTAGCACTGATTCAAAGTTTAAAACTCCTTGGTCTCTGGCGTAGGAAGCAGAGGACTTTCTGCCACTTTAGTGTGAGGAAATAAATTATTGCCAAGCTGAAACTGCCAGTCCCCTCTGCTTCATAGCCTTTTTACATGTGGTGCCTCAGAAGTGACACCTTACCTTTGCAGTTCTGTGTTTCAGCAGTTTGATGCTTCCTTGAACCAAAAATATGTTTCTGCAGATAAACGTATTTATCTTTAGTTAAACATGGGATCCATTTCTTTAAAGGTATTGTAAACACATCTTTGTTTACAGTGGAAAAAATTCGAGCACAGACTTGTGTTTGAGACTGGGGAAAACACACCCGAGCTTGTAGCCAACAGCTACAAATCAATCAGGAAATGTTTGGAAGTGTGTATTTCTAATCCAGTTGATTTCACTCTTTGCTTAGAAGAGCTGACTTGTTCCGAGGTGGTTTTTGTGTCCTTACAAAACCTTGCTTCATCAGTCTCCCTGCGCTCGTGCCCCTGCCCTTCATGATTAGAACAATTTCTGTTCCTAAGATTTGTGCCAAGAAAGCTAAACAGACTATTGAAAATCTTGATGGCATCAGTACATGTAATGTCTCCAGAGCAGATTTCATGATTTGTTTATAGCATGCTATAATTTGGTTATGAGAATAATACCAATTTTTAAAAGGTAATGAAACAAACAGCCAAACTGTGGGTGATTTCTCCTTCCCCACCCCCCCTTGCTTTTAGCCAGCTTTTCTTAGATCTGTGGGAGAGCTGCTTGGAGACTTAACCTTTCAATTCAGCTTCTTCAATTATTCATAATAGAATAACCCTGCAAGGGCTAAAACAATGGGATTCCCCCTGCTTGTGGAAAACAATTCTGCCAGCTATATTTAATATTTAAAGCACTCACAAGATATTACTCAATGGAACCAGCAGTGGGAAATCACCATTCAGACACCTACACTGATCAATAAAATATCAGAAACAGAACATATAAATACCAGTCATTATCAGTTGCTCTTTATGAAGCTATAAATTATCCCAGCCTTCAGAAGGTAGCTGTTTCCAGCAGACCTGAGTCACATCATCCATGCATTAGACAAAATGGGGTGGCTACTTTATTTAGCTGCTTTGAAAATCCTTCTTTGTAGCAAAGTTTGAAGTAAAAAGGATCTCACCGAAATGTCATAGATGATTTGCTCTTTAGAGAAAAGCTATGCCATAATTTTAAGAGAACAACATGGGCTGTATATAAAAAAAATATTTATGAATAAGACAGCTGATTGCAATATCTGCTGCTCAAAGCACTCCTAATGGACTTGAAAGCCATGATGCTCTGCTTGTATATGCAGACCTTATCCAAATTTTCAGCTTCTCTTCTATATGTGAAAAGTATACTTGTACATGTATTATAGTCTTTGTTGGCATAAAATCTCTGTCAAAGCTGTTAAACTCTTCTCATTACTCTTGCCTCCTTTTGAGAAGTCAGATGCTGTAAGTAATATATTTACAGAATTACTAGTTGTGATTACAGTGTTAAAGGATATTCCTAACAGTGAATAAAGAGTTTAGGGGACACTGCATTATCCCTAAATATAGTTCTATCTTCACTTTTGGTTAACACTTGCCTAATGCTTTTGTCAAGGCCAATAAAGAAAAAACAGGTATGTTAAGGTGGAAAGAGCAAGCCACGCATAGGATAACTGCTAGAGAAGGACAAGAAAGGACTGAATGAAACAACCATTCATGAGCAGGAGTAAGGATTGCTAGAATTAGAGCTTCAGAAAACTATTTATTCTTGTGTCCTAGCCCTAAGGGAATAGCACAGGGGCAGCTTCTGCTGGCTCAGGAGAAAAGTTGTCCCTTTGTTACTTGGGTTCTCACAGGGATCCCATGTGCTGCATTAAGTGTTTTGCATTGCAGAGGTCTTGGAGACAGAGCAAGAGGTCTCGCCACCATAGCCTGTGTCACGAGCCAGAGAGGATCCAGGCTCTAGTGAGCTCTGAAAGCATTAACTGATTGCTTATACTAACAATATATTTTTATCTGGAGTGCAATTGGTGTAGGGAGGTATGAGGAGGGTGGTTTGTAAGACTGAAAAGAAACAAACCAAGATGTATCAGTCCATAATACTACATAAAACATCTGAAAATGAGAATTATTTGAGTTCTGCTGTCCAGCTAAGGTAAAATAGAGTTATAAGCTTTTCTTTCCTTTGTTCATTGTAAAATGGCTTTTAAAAGCATGTAGTCAGTCTCTAAGTTATGAATTGCACTTTAAGATAATGACAAAAGCAACACAGGAAAGCATAGGTCTTGCAGGCTGGGTGCCCCAAAAGACTCCTAGAATAATTGGAGATACTAAATTAATTTGATATCCATCAGATCCCTGTACCTGGCTTTGAATATTGTTTTCTGTTCAGTAGTAGCAGTGGACTTGGGTTTGGTTTTGCTGTAAATGTTCACGGAATAGAACCACTTTGGTGCCAAAGCTGGCAGGTGGCCTAGCAAAGCATGTCTGACCGAGATAGCAGCTAATTGCCAGCGCCAGACCTATCTGGGTATTCAATTCTATCATCACCGCCACCACGGAGGGGCAAGCATGTGAATGGCCGGTGCCAAGGACAGGGAGGACATGGGACATGCTCTGTGATAACTTTAATTTAACAAGTGACTGGCAATACCTAGTGAAAGCAAAAGCAAGTTCTGTCTTTACATCCTGCCAGGGAAGGGACTGTATGGCGGGAAGAGCAGAGCTCTATTGAAGTAAAGGTGGATGCCCGAAATAATCAGCAGGGAAGGCCAGCTTTAAACCTCCGCTGGGCTATAAATCCTAGTTCTCCTCTGCTCTGGGTGAAACAGTGTTACAGAAATAGCTTTTTCAGACAGGTGTAGGTTTTTCTTCAGGCGAGAGCTGTAAAAGTCAGGAGGCCAAAGGAAAGCTGTTTGAACGCCTCATCTAGCAAGAGTATTACTAAAGTCTGTGATATTGGCAAAGTGCTGCTAACTGTCCTCATTTCCAAATCAGTGGTAAGCTGAAAAAATGCTCCATAAAATAAAATCAATATAAGAAAAAAAAAAAGGATTTTCTGAAATTTGGCAGTACTTTTTGACATGGTTTGCTGGTAGACAAGCAGTTCTTTCTCATATACAGCAAATGATACAAATGCTATAGACCTTTATCCCTCGAGATCCACAAATAACAAATTCACCCAAAACTGGTTTGCATGGCAAACGCCTCATACTAGTCTCATCATCCAGGAGAAGAAAGGTCTTGGAAAACATGATAATAACATATTGAAAGATAAGAACAAGTGCAACAATATCTAAAGATGCTCTTCCCATGTCATCTAATTCAGGTGACACTAGTCATTTGTACTGATCATCTAGTATCAGCAACCTTAGACCCATCCTCACAGCACACGGTAGGAGTTCTTTCATTGTGAGCCATTTGGTGGAATTCAGATATCAGGGTCAAGAAAGAACATGAGATACCTTAACCCCAACATTTTCAAAAAAAACATAAAGACCAGTGGGGGAAGCCTTATCTTTCAGCAGAAGCTGCCATGACTGATAGTCAGTGTCAAAGACGACTTTGGCACTCACTCACAAAGACATCAGCTGTCATTAACTCTTGCTAGTATTGTTAAATGAAGTTCTGCAAACAGATGAAAGGGAATGAGGGCAGCTGCATCAAAGGTGATATAATGTTCAAGAATTTCTGAACTATCAATTAACAAGAGGAAAGAAAGCTATATAATCCTAGATCAAAAGTAACAAATTAGATAAGTTGTATTGGGATTTCTTTAATGACTGCCATATAATTAGAAAGTTGCCTCCTTTTGACTCCTTTTAATACGCTTTCTGTTCTCTGTACTTGCTAATTAACATCAAAAATGCAAAGGAAGTGGAGGACGAAGACTGTTTTGCATTCAGTAGCAGAAAAGTAAGTAAAAATGTCATGTATGCATTCAGTGAGGTAGATATAGTTCTGTTTTAAATACTAGTTTAACTTCTGGACAAGGCCTTCCTGTTTCTCTCTTGGAGGTGAAATTGTTTTGGCAAAACAGGTTTTATACATGGTTTTCTTTGCTTGCTGTCCAGGACTTAACAATTAGAAGTCTATACAGACTTCATGGAGATCATGGGCATTTTATAACTCCTGCCCTTTCATGGTCCTCCTTTTAGAAAATATGTATTTAATTCTAGCAGTTGTAGATGAAACCTTGGAGACATGGTTTAAGCATAAGCATATGAATCCTCGCCACCTGCCACTGCAGGCAGCCTTCAGGTGGGGAGCAATACCCACATCTGAGGTCACGTTGTGTGGAGCTCAGAGAGGGGTTTTATTAGGTGAGTATAGAAGTCTCCTTTATATAGTAGAAGTCAGTGAATAGAGGAGAGTTGCCAGATTCTTAGCTGTGAATGACCCTGAGCACCACCACAACCATCCTATCTTTCCATGTTACCAGATAGAAGAAAGATAGGCTTTGCTTAGGCTTTTCCTAGTTGGAGTCCAAATGCCAGAAGTCTTGCCTCAGGTGAAGCTGAAAAGGGGGCTACCTGCTGCCTACTCTGCACCCATTCCTGGCAGCAGTGAGGCCCCCAGCAGTGCCTCTTTGAATGGAAATTCCCTTTTGTGATTTCTAAGCACAGCTGGAGCTCAGCCCCCCTGCATGCCCTCCTACATTGGGATCTTCCATTCGATACCTTTCTTTCCAGTGCCTAGTCTGAGGAATCTGTGGTGTGAAAGATTCTGCGTCCACTTCCAATGTCTGTGGACACAGTGTGATTTAGTTTGAGATGATAAATTTGGATCTGCCCTACAGTTTGAGTGTTCACATGAGTGTTTGTAGGAAGGTGTTACTGAGTGTGTCAGTTGCTTACCAGTTGAATCAGAAGGCTAGGAAGTTGTCTTGGGTGATTCCCTCACGCGAATGGTGCTTCTGAGGAGAGTCCAGGGTAATGTTTCCTACAATGAGGGTTATATTGATGACACTGATGAAATAAATTTCTTGGTTTTCAGGAATCTTCAACTGTACTCAGAATGTCTCTGACCAGTGTAGCCTACAATCATCTTCTGAAATCATGAATATATCATCCCATAATAGGTATCTTCCATCATTCTGCATGAACAATTTTAAATAGAAAAATCTAATTCCACCCCCACCGCAACTCCCCCTTCCCAGCTTAAGCTCTATGGAGCCAAGAATTTAGGTTACTATATTATAGTACTATGGCTTGTTTTATATACCTCATTCTCTGAATATATTTTTCTGCAACAAATGAGAAACACTGAAGCCTCAAGACTCTGCAGAGTCTAGCTCTGCTAGAGCTGTTTTTTAAATTCCGAAAAATAGAAAGACCCATTAATAAACACCCTTCATTTTGTAGCAATGGTACCACAAGCAGTTTCCATGGAAACATCATTTGCAGGAGCAGGAAGTGTTCGTTTTACAATTAAATTATAGGAGGTAGTTAAATTTTTGATCAAACACACATTAGAGCACGGAGAATTCCCAGCCAAGTGCCTCACATTGTTAAAAATAGGAGGAGGACTGCAGTACCCGTGCAGTGCTGTCGGGAACAATGTGTGGAGAGAAAAGGAATCTGCGGAAAGTGAAAGAGCATCTCCAATTTCCACCAGTGAAAGATGCCAGTTTTTGGTTCCTGCATGACAAGGATTGAGCAGTGACTGGATTTGGCTCATGCCTGGAGTCTGACCTCAACTGCGCTCTTTGGCTCATTAGCCATCAGCACAAATGTAGAATGTGATGATTGCAGCATTTTACAGTTTCCTGGCTATCGGGTAGATAATGCTATAAATAAGTCCTGATGCTGAGGGTCTGCCTACACTGTGCTTACTGCTACGCCATCTTTACTTAACACACCTCACGTGGATTTGGCAGTATTGTTTAGAATCAGCTGGCTCCAGTATATGTTGTAGTCCAGTCACGTGGAACACCACCTAGAATAATTAGATGCCTTGAAAGTTAGTTAATTGAGGCAATTATCCTATGGAAAACACTCTATATTGCCACAGGTAGACTGCTAGTGATAGCACAAAGTTGAAAACAGGCCTTATATCCTAAAAGAGTATGTACATGTCCTTACAGTAAACTCTTTTGGGGAAAAAGAGTCAAGCAGCAAGAGAAGCTGTAAGAAGCTTAGCGATGGGAAAAAGCAGTAAGTGGAAGGGCACTGTGGATATGCTGCTAAAACCAGCACATATAAAGGCTCTTGACCCAAGGTAGAAAAGGTCCAGATAGCAGAAGGGGCCATGTGTGACATTCCTTGAGTTGGGGAACAAGGAACTGGTGGATGATTGCCCAAGAGTAGAGATTCTGGGTCAAGTGGTGGGAAGGACTAGCAGAGGCGGTCGTGTTCTACTGAACACGTAAGAACTAAAGGCAAGATCTGATGAGACATTTATAAAGATATTGTCAGGACTGTGTGGCCACACCAGGTATCAACGAAGCTTCTGATATCTACCTGTCAAGAAGGAGCCTGTGTTCTGATTAGTGCTTGGATCACTATATCCTTGTGACTCCGTCTTTTCCTGAGCTAGTTATGCATCAAAATACTTAAATCACTACCTAAGCCAATGCTACAAATTTGGCATATTTCTGCTTCTTTAAAAGAAATATAAGAAATATGGAATTACTGTTGCTAGATTTGGAATCCCAAATTCCAGATACAGTAGGAAGCCTTTACTTATCTGGAAGTTCTAATGGTCTCCATGACAATAGATTGCAAGGGATGAGATGCTGATCTTCAGAAATCAGGACTCTGACTTGAAATCTTCCAAATCATGAAAAAAAAAAAGTGATAGTTTTTCTTAAAAGTCTGTTTTCTCATAATTTATGATAATGTTTTTCTGAAGCTATGGACTTTTAAAGAACACGCTGTCATAAGACTCATGATAATCATGGAAGTTTAACACACAAAAGTTAAAGTCCACAACTTAAAGGGATTAAGAACCTAAAAGATTTTTCTGACAGAGCCTTAGTCAACCTGACTGAAAGTCAACTTGATTCTCAAGTGGTGCAAATTCTTTATATATATTTTTGTCTCTACAACATGCTGGTCTGAAAGAAAATTGGATTGAGTACTGTTTTATGTGCATTGCTCCATATCAGTGAGTCCACAAGCTGGGAAGTGCCAAGGAGAAGTCCACTTAGTTTTGGTGTTAAAGTAAGACTGTGATTATGCTGAATCCAGCTGCTCAGAATACCAGGAATAAGCCATAATTGTGTCTCCAGAGACTCTACAGCAGCTCTAGTATCTGTTCTCTTTTTCCACTGTAACCTATAGCACTACAGTTTTTAGCATCAACTGCAACACCTTGCCTCAGTAGTATGGCTACGTATCACTAACTGCTTTATAAAATGACCTCACAGCAGTCTTGTGTAAGTAAGGTAAAAGTCCTGTGAAAAATATGAATGGTCATTAGGATTGGATCTCAAAG
This sequence comes from Psophia crepitans, assembly GCA_013399095.1. NCBI lineage: Eukaryota > Metazoa > Chordata > Aves > Gruiformes > Psophiidae > Psophia > Psophia crepitans. Next base: position 1,281,347 of record VWZZ01004976.1, on the reverse strand, counting down.
CTATTTTCCTAATGTGAATGAGTGTAAGCCTCATTTCCAACTGATTCACTGGGCATCAAGTCCAGAGGTTTTAATTCCACATTTATTTGCAAGCTGAAAATTGAATTCACTTATGAAATCACTTCTAACTTTTAGACAAAGTACCCCCTGCCATTGAAACAACTCTAGAAAACAAACTCTTTGGAAGATAGAGATGTGGGGTTTTGAACACATGAAGCCATCAACACAGTAAGTTTGCACCAGCACAGAAAGATTTCTCTGCTCAGTGCAGCACTGGCTGGGAGGGTAGAACCAGGTCATGCTCCACGGCTCTGCAAAATACTCTGTCAGGGTCATCAAGGAGCCATGCTCTTGGGAAGCAGGGAAGCCTACTCAGGCTAGTCATCCTCTTCCTGTTCCAGGTGCTGCTTCAGAGGAACTTATTTTCTAGGTTAAGCTATGATTGCTCTGGGGAGGATTTTCAGAGACATTGCTTTCCATATGGATTTTCTTTCATTTTTCCTCTCTTGATTTTTGCAGTTGTGGATGGAAGGGAAACTGAATGGATTGTGACCCTTCCTTAGTCTTTTGCAGCTGTATAGATAACATGCTGAGAGCAAATTACTTTATAAATAACGGTATTTCAGAAAAAGAACATTTGCCTTAACAGCAAGACATTGTGGTCCCCCAAGAATGTGTTATTACTGTTAGTAGCTGTTAGGGGACACTGAACAAACATTTACCACAGTCTGAAATGAATAAGACAGGACTTATGGTAAACAAATGCCCAATTCCTCTCATTAAGGGAAAGAAATACTTCAGTAATCAAAAGAGTCCAGTTTAAGTAATGTGTCATATTGCTACCATGCTGGAAAGAGACCTCAGGGAGGACAGAAAAAGTGCTAGAAAAACACAGCAAAGGCAAAAGATCAGTTCTACCATTTTCCTTGCTTTTTCTGAAAATAGGATGGACAAATTTTCTGGGTAGGTAAGAAAAAAGCAACATACAGATTTTATTGACTGCAGAAGAAGAAAACATTGGTTTCATTTTGTAAAGGGTTAAACTTCCCACCCTGAGGTAGGGGATGAGGGGCTCCAGTCCTGTGGGTTTCACGCTGTCAAGGTTTCACCTCAGCCAGTGGCTGGGCACCACGCAGACGCTTGCTCAGTGCCCCCCATCGGGAAGGGGGAGAGAATCAGAAGAGTGAAAGTGAGAAAACTCGTGGGTTCAGGTACAAAAATTTAATCAGTGAAGCCAAAGCCACGTGCACAAGCAAAACAAGACAAGGAATTCATTCCCCGCTCCCCACGGCAGGCAGGGGTTCAGCCATCCCCAGGGCAGCAGGGCTCCGTCACGCGTAATGGTTACTTGGGAAGGCAAACGCCATCACTCCGANGTGCGAGAAGCAGCAAAGGCCTTGGCTCTGTGTGAGCATCGCTCAGCAACAGCAAAAACATCTCTGCACTATCAGCGCTGCTTCCAGCACAGACCCAAAACACAGCCCCGTACTGGCTGCTGTGAAGAAAATTAACTCTCTCTCAGCTGAAAACAGGACACATGCCATGCTGCAGCCCCCAGAGCAGGGACCTGCAGAGGTCATGTAGAACTTCAAATAAATTTATGGGCTGTCAGGAAGGAGTCTTTCTACTTGCCTTACGGGGTTTTTTTGGGTACATTGGCAGGTAAGTGAGATAACTAAATAAGACTGAACTTCCCCAGGTGCATTTCCACTTTCCAAGAGATGCCTGATTTTCTTTTTTCTTCACAACTTGCACATTTGATTGACAAATTAGAAGCATCAGATCACTGTCAGATACTCATAAATCATTTGATTTGGTGTTGTGCACTGCATGACAGGTTCAGTGCTTCAGCAACGTTTTGCTGCAAGGGAAAGTCAATGATTGAAACCAGAACTGATGACTATCTAATGCATGCATTTTTTGGGTGAAGAGCAAAATGTAAATAGTTCCGATGAGAACCTGAAGCTGAAACAGACCTATTTCTGCAAAGTATGGAATTACATTATTTTTAATATTTAATTACCCATGAACACCTCCGACAGGATTTGAATTTTCAATTGAATTCTATATCTCGCTTTTAAAACCATATTGCTGTTCATTTTTCATTCTAGTCCATGTAAGTTACAAAAATAAAAGAATGAAATGGGTAGAGGTTATTAATAATTGTTATTATTTGCCTAGAATGAAAGCACAAATCTTTCCTAAAACCTATTTACATTGGGCAAAGTACATTAACTGGTAAAAATTTATAGATTTCTAAGAATTTGTTATCTGCAGAAATTGTCACCTTCCATAATAGTAAATCTTAACAGTGGCAATTTTATAAAATAGTCAGAGATTTATTCTTTAATCCATAGTGATAAGGATTTTATTTAGCTAAAAGGAGGAAAAATGCTGAAGGGAAGCACATGCTGCCTTAAATGCACGTGGTGCACTGAATAGAAACTTTCGCCTTTGATGACACACTTCTTGATCTAAGATTCCTCTGATATATTTTAAAATTTCTTTGATAAATGTCCATACTAGCTACTGCTGAGCAGGAATAAATTAAACAAGTGCCTCCAATCATGTAAAAGTTTGAAGCATTAAATGAGGCAGAGGGGGAAAATAATTTTTATATTATGGCTGAATAAAATAGCTTTTTGCCAAACCTGTTTAGCACAGTTGCTTTGAATTCAGTGATGAACACTAGGTCATCAGCCTAATTTTTTTGAGAGTTATTTGAGTCATGAGAATTACTTGAACAAAACAGCAAGTTATTTATTTTAGCATCAACAGCTGCCTTTAATATTCTGATAGTGGCTGAAAGTGGATTTTCTGTACATAATTCCTTAGAGTTTGACATCAGGAATAGTAACTGAGTAACAGAATAGGCAGAGTAGGCAACAGAAAGGCATGTAGAAAGTTACAGGGAGGGGTTAAAGATGTCTCTAATCACATTACCTAGACAATTTAGTCTGGAAATTGCATATTTCCTGAAACGCTTTTATGTGGGATTTCTCTTCTGCAGACTGAATTTCACCCATGGTGAAGAGTTTTTAAGATTGGCTGGTTTTAATTAAGAACTTACTGTTAATCAAAATCATGGTTCTGGCTACTGAGATTATGGGGACTTGTGTTTGTGAAGACCTGCTTCCTATACCCACAAACAGTTATAATTAATTTCTAGTGGGTTTTTTTTGGTAGAAGGGAGAAAACTTCTCTAAAATATAACATACAGAGACACTTAAAAAAAAAACTTTCTACATATAAACAGGTATTTATGTAATGGAGTCTACCTGGAAGGTCATCTTAGGAGGAAGATCTGGTTCTCAAGAGCGACAGTTGGTGCCAAGTGTTTCTCACAAAGCCTCTGTGGAAGGGCTGCTCCCCTTCATGGTTATCCTGTGGGCAACCTAAAAGTTCTCCTAATGGAACAGACTAAGATTGGTTAAATAAGAGGAGACATTGGAAGTTGCAAGAACACAATTTTGAAGAAATTGGTGGCCTCCTACAGATGGCAGTTGTCTGTGGCAGAGATCTTCAGGAGTCCTCTTTTCAAGTTACGTATCCGGAGCCGATTTATTACTGACTGGGAAGAGTAAGCCTCACAACGACCATTTTAATGAATACCAAAAAAAATATTGCAGAGTAGCATAATAATTCGTAGTCATTGTAACATCTGTCTAGTAAAGTGCTATTTTTCTTCTGTTTGCATTAGTACAGTCATTCTAAATCTATACCAGATGTCATTGTGCAATTGCTGAAAACCTCCACCTCCATAAAGGGAATGTAGAGGCTGTTTAATATTTCCTAGTTTGAGGGGGGAACATATATAATGCTCCTGTAGTTTAACTTTTCTCTTGGTTGTTGAAAATCCAGCAGTGAATAACTGGATTCGATCTTGCTGAGCTGCAAGACAGAGTTATCACATAGAGCGAGATTATGAAATCTTAATCTTGTTCAGAGAGGGAAAGGACATGTGACTGTGTGCATGAGGTTAGCTGCATGTCCCTCTGCCAGGAAAAGGGAAAGGAGGAATGTTAGCATGAGAACAATGCTCTTTCCATGGTTCTTTGGTCATTATTTCTTGAAAAAGGTGTTGGCTGCTCAACCAAACTGAGACAAGTTGACAAAAAAGGAACTTAAAGGATGATTTGGGGTCTTTCAGTTGAGGTTTTATTAGAAATCATATGCCCATCCTCCAAGCTGACCAGTTCCTCTGCTGCTGTTCTTATGAGTCTTTGGTCCTCTCATAAGCATCCAAGCCTTTGGGGCAATGTTGGGGAACAGCCTTTTGGAAACAGAAACATTTCCTGGTCTGGCCTGTTTCTGTGTAGGAGTTAAATGTGTCTCTTGGACAACGAACTAAATGGTAATGTGCAAAAACTCTTTCCCATCAGGAAATGTTTGAAGATAAACAAGCCCAAAGGATGACAGAGGAAAGAGGGGAGAAAAGCAAAGAGAAAGGACAGAAGCAAAATTGCAAAGGGAAGAACCCTTTGAAGAAGAGGGCTGAAATCCAGGAGGCCCCAAGAAGCATCTCAAAAGACAACTAGTTTTTTGAGTCCTGAGCAGTAAAATTCAGACTTTCAAGAAGAAATTCAGGGAAGGGAAGAGAGGATATGCACGGAAAATTGAAAGAAAGGGGCTAGGTGGCAATTTAAACAAAATGTGTAGAGAATAAAATAGCAAGGAAAACAGCCTGGAAATAAGAAAAAGGGTAGAGCATATGGGAGCTGGATGGGCAGAGAGCTGGAAAGGGGCAGGTGGCAGATCAGTAGCTTTGCCGAGAAAACGCATGCGTGTTTGCACTGCTCTGCCTCCTTGTAAGTGAATTGAAGGTCTTCATCAGACTTCTCTGAGACTTGCAGATCTTGGGTTTCGCTGAAGCTGGCAGATATCTCCCAGAGATGATATTGATAGGCTTTTTGAAGTTTTACTTCTTGGAGTTTGGCCCCAAAAAACCCCCATTTGACTCTTTTTGCTATCACTTTAGTGTCCTTATATCTGGGCTTTGCGTAACAACTTTAAAATATTAACTATCTGATGACAGTTCATGATACATTATTATACAACGACTTCATTGTTGTGGCTTAAGAATATTCACATTATTCATAGGTAGCAAGGGCATAGCTATGTTGGGCAAAGAATTTTAAGTAAGTGTTGATAAAGTGACGTGTCCTCACAAATTTTCCTACACTGTATTTTAGAGACATTTGTAGAACCTCAGGGAGTTTTAGTTCTACCAGTAACATGACATATAATTGCTGTTCTGTATCTAAGCAATGTATTCTTTCATTATTTAATCCCAGGATTTCTTTATTAAGATAGTTTAAAATGTGTTTGCAAAATCTTTTATGCACTTGAGGTCAAATAGTTAAGCCACCATTTATCCCTGTACATCTCTGGACACTCATTCTAAAGACATCAGAAAGACAATTTTGACCTAGGAAAAAGCAGGATGATTTCATACTGAAGCTATAACTATGCTTTTATTAGCTTGTGGTCTTTAAAACAAGCTTTTTTTAAAAAAAAAACCCTGAATCTTGGCAAAAGGAATTACTCTGTAAAGGTGGTAGTTTCTGCTATTAAAAAGCAAACAAACCAACCCTGCCAAGATATACTTAATTGTTCTGCATGCACAGTATTTTTTTCCTGCAGTAACTTTGTAAAGCATGTTTGGCACTTTAATGTTGGCCCTGATTTTGATCTCAGGATGGAAATTGGCCAGCACTCAATTCATTCTAGAAGGAGCATCTTTCTAAGTAATTATATTCTTTCTTTAGGACATTTTTCATACTTCATATGCATCCAGTCTATTGCAGAAATTACTTCATTGTCACTTGGTTTTCAGTGGTGAATGACTAGAAAATCAGCTCTTATTTAAACCATGGGTAGTAGAAATGGTGTCTCCAGCACGGGAAAGACTGTTTCTTTCAGTCAGCATAGTGTTAACTTCAGCACCACTATGTGACAGTTTAACTGGCCAGGATCCAGCTGCAGGTGATAGCTCACGTTTTATCGGATTAGCATATTTATCTCCGATTCAGCTACTAATGAAGGCAGGAAATGAGAGTTCTTAAATACGTGATGTTTTAAGCTGAAATGTTCTAAATGTATACAACTGAATTCAGCTCTTTTTCTGAGATCCGTTAACTATAGTGATTTCCACTACTGACATTGTAACCTAACTACTTGTTAGGTTACAAGTCTCAGCTATGCCATGGTATTCAATAGTCCGAAACATGAATAAAATAGCTTACAGTTTAGATTCTTAACACAAAATATGACCTAGTTACAAAATATGAGAATGTGGGATTAACAAAATATTCATGATTAAAAAAGCTGCAGGAATGTTCTGTGATTTTTCCATTAAGCATATAAAGCTTTGGTATGTACTCCAAGCTTTAGGTTCAAATGCAGAACAACACACCAACAGAAACTGGGCGTTAGACCAAATTTTTGTGTGCTTTCACATCTGAGTACTATTAAGCACAAATTGGTTTAATGTGTTTAAGGTTGTAGTGAAAATAGTGTGAATGATTCACTACTTGAGGCTTTATAAAGGGTTAAAAAAACCTCTTGGCTTTAACCATGCATTGTGCTTCAGAGGCTTAGTCAGTCATCCTTTTTCTCCAAGATAAGAGCTGTGATCAGCAAATAACTCCTTCCACTATAGTTATTATAGTACCCACACATTTCAGATTGCATTATTCTTCTTATCGAAATGGACGTGTCCCTGAAGAGGTAAGAATGAGATAACAGATGTCTGCATCCTGCAGTGTGGAAAATCACTTCAGGCTTCATCTTCTTTTTTGCAAAGGCAAACGATGCAATATCTTCACCTCTGAGAAAGAGAAAATATTACTGTTGTGTGCCGAGAAGCTTAGAGAGCAAAGGTATCACTCAAGTGTCACTGTGTTTACTGGGATTCATGGCCTCATAAAATGAGATAATATGATGGAATATTTTACAAGTCATTAAATGTGTTCCCAAGGATGTGAAGCTGCTTCCTGCTTCCCGTTATTCTTGATGCTAGTCATCTGCAGTAAATATTTTACCGATGACTATCTAAAGGAGCCATGAGAACCAGTCTCTGCCAGAGAGTCATTGCTGGCACAGCATCAGGCAGTGTTATTGGCTTTCCCTGTGCAGGTCGATGCAGCAAGGAGAGTTTTGGTGGGAACTGCTCTGCCACAGGATGGGAGTGTTTGGCCAGGTGTCGGGGTCCGGGTGGCGGTGACGAAGTGGCTGCCCTGGCATGCAGCTGCTCCTCGCCCTATGCAGCTTCGCAGACAGATGTGAGGAGGGCTGCCTGGTTTCTGCCTGAGCTACGCACATTATTAGCTTCTTGCTTTCACACAGACTCAATTACAGCAGAGATTGCTTTCAAATAATTAGCACCAAATTTCCTCCTTGTAACAACAGAAATTTAATCTAAGCAAGAGCCAGCAGCCTCACTTCCTCTCTCCCTGAAAGTCGCTGCTGGGCTCAGATGCTGCTCATCTCCTCAAATGCTTATTGAAAGCAGGGACTTTGCTGCTGTGCTCCGTAAGCAATATTGAATATTGGCTCCTTCACTGAGGCTTTTGTCTCACCAAACTCACGATGAAGATTGCAGATTTTCTCTTTTTTTTTCTTTTTTTTTTTTCCCAGCACATATCTGAAGCTCATTGAGTTAATTGCTGAGTGTATGGTTGTGTCCTTCAAGCACTTGAAGGTTAATGGACTTCTAAGAATTACTGTAAGTGAGTACTGACCTCTGTCCAACCTTCAAGTCTTGTGGGGTTGCAGTTCAAACACACAAGCTTTTAGGACCAAGACATAGCAAAGACAGACCTTCACGACATTTGGAGGGTGTTCCGACTGCACCAGCTTGCAACTCTTTGCACCAGTATTTTTCCCTCTATTTGCTGTACATTGCACTCCAGATTTTCAGTTTTTCATATATGAAAAATTAGTCACCTGATCTTAGGGGAACAGAGATAAAGTGGAAGGTAAGAAGTAAGTCCTCTTACCAACAAGACAGGCAGCAATGCCTGCTGGCATCCGCAGAAGGCTCAGAGCACTGAGCCGCGCTGGCGTGGGCTAATGCTTAGGATGGGTTAGGAGTCAGACCACCAAAATGCCTTCTGTCGGCAGAGGGGAGACTGAAACTGCCTCTCCTGGTTTCCTGAACAGACCTGCAGAGATCAGCTCCCCAGCTTGTCCTTGTGTCTACATTGTGGTGGTTATGGAGCCCTTCAGGAGGGCAGATGGGTTGAACGTGCCTTGGGGGTGGCTCTGAAGTCTAGCAGTGCTCACCTGAGTAACAGCCACCCGTATTTTCCATCTGTTCTTTCTATACCCTTTACTGATATTCAGCATTTACTGGTTTGTAAAAAGATTGAAAATAGTCCTTAAAAGCTAGGAGACCCTCTCTTTGTGCATTAGCAAAAGGAGGAGTGAGAAGGTGGCTTTCCTCAGCCTGCATTTCCTTTGTTTCCTCACCCTTTTTTTTTATCATTATGATTTGTGTTCAGACTATTTCAGGATTAAAATTAGTCCACCTCAGCTTTTCCAGCTAGCTTTAATTATGGTTTTAATCAGTGTTTGCAACACATGCAGCCATCAAAGTCTTATTTGTATGCATAGAAGTAATTCTGATTCATTAGCAAGGCAGACTTGAGGTTATCATCTACTGTAGTCAGACTTAAACTTTTGACACAGACTATTATTTTATTAAACATTTAAATTATTAAATGAAAGAATAGTATGACAACATGGCAAATAAAGTCCTTAGAAAATTACTTTTTTGCACTTAATACAATTTTAAATAAGCAAATAACTCTTAATCAAATCTGTCATCCCAAAATCCTAAGTTCAGCACCTCATCATCAGAGATGTTCATACCACCTGCGGCATTTATACCACGTCTAATGCATGATGTTTCTTGTTCAGGTAGGTAAGGATTAAAAAAATCTATCAGGCTCTAACTGGATAGAGCAAAGGCTAATCAGATGTGAAGATAAATCATGCCTGAACATACTTTACTATCACTGTTGCTGAGTACAGGGCTCAGAAAAAGGATCAGCAGTCAGCGAAACAGGGATTCTTAGGTGTATGAATCAGTATGTATTCTGCTGAAACTACGTCTTTTTGACAGTAAACTTTAAGAAGATGTTTTTATTGTGAAAATTAAAAGCTAATAGAGGCTGTTTTTAAACAGTCGCAGTGGAAAGAGCAGGCTCAAGGGAATTGTCTTGTGGGTTACTTTTTTAAAGAAGCTGGTATTATCAAGCAATTTGTTTTGGTTCTGTTTTGAGTAGAGATACTATTAGACAGATGGATGTTCCCATGGTTTATGGCAGTCTACTAAATTACTTTTAATATCTTGAATATAAACAGCAATAAAATACGCTTAGAAGTGCCTGAAGGTTAACAAATGCTTAAGAGCTTGTGCCAGTTCAGATGGTTTTGTGTTGGGTCTTCAGAGCAAGGAATGAATTCTGAGACTGTGTGTCAGCTACCAAGAAATGAGATAATTATTTGGTTTGCCAGTGCTCTTTGACAAAACCCCCTGCAGCTTAGCAATGCAAATAATTCCTGAAAAGAAAACTGTACAACAAAAGAAAATAAACTCATTCACAAGGAGGAGTATTTAGTGTTCAGTTCAAACAAAGGCTTCTGCCACTTGTCTAAATCTGGAATGAAGCTCACACTGTTATCCTAATCTATGTAAAGCAGCCATGCAACATATCCAGCAATCTCTCAATTCTCCAGGCTCCACTGGAGTTGTGGTGAGCTGGGAGTCGGCCTCTTCTCACAGATAACTAGTGACAGGACAAGGGGGAACGGCTGCAAGTTGTGCCAGGAGAGGTTCAGGTTGGAGATTAGGAGGAATTTCTTCTCGGAAAGGGTGGTCGGGCATTGGAAGGGGTTGCCCAGGGAGGTGGCGGAGTCACCGTCCCTGGGGGTGTTTAAAGAAAGGTTGGATGTGGTACTTAAGGACATGGTTTAGTGGGGAATAGGTGGTGGGGGGACAGCTGGACTAGATGATCCTTGAGGTCTCTTCCAACCATAATGATTCTGTGATTCTATGATTGATAATCTGATATAGATCTTCTGGGCTTAACTTCTCTTGTGATAAGTAGAGTAACACTGTTGAAAAAAAAAAAATTAAAAAGAATTGTCAAACTCCATATGTCTTTCCATCAAGTCAGACCAGATATGAACAGCTAATACACTGTTGGTACACTACAAATTCAATGTCATGTTACAATGTACTGGGCCAAAGAAGTCTATTTAAACCATCTTAATAAAGCTGGCTTATCAGAATAATCCCTTCTTGCTACCACTAGTTAAATTCAAGGTCAATTGAAGTCCTCTGAGGGAGTCTTTAATCCGTTTTATGTGCTTCAGGAGAAAACCATAATGCATAAACAGCATCATAGCTGCTAAGAGGTGGATGAGAGGCCTTAAAATAAAAGTGAATTCCAGATAAAAATACATAAAGAATAAACTAAGATTTGTACAATGCTCTGGAAGTATGTATTGAGGCTGATTACTGCCAGGACTGTATGTTACTGTGTTGTACAGCGCACTCCATAAGACATGCAACAATCTGTCATATGAACTATAAAATCAGTTTATGGTTTCAGTTAGATTAATTTATAGTTGTAATCAATCCTGTTAATTGGTCAGCATGGAATATGGAGAACAGCTACACCCCTGCACTTGAGAGTTACAATAATATAGAGGATTTAATTTTAGTGGGACAGTAACTATAAAATTATTCACTGACCATGAAGATAAACTTATAACAATATGGGGTTCCTTATTCAAATAGATTTCCAAAGTGTGTTACCAATTTATCATTTTGATTGTACAGACAATGAAGCATGCAGCACATTCATGTATATATAGCGCAAATCTAAATTTGTCATTGTTCAACTCAGATTTTTTTTCAGGCTTAATATTACAATAATTTGCCCGAGCATGTAATTTTATGCCCTGGTGGTACTTCCATTCATTTTTGTGGAATCAATGTATTTAAACCGAAGGGATTGAATTTCTGCAATTTACTGTAACACAAATTCTGCTGAGAGTTTAGTTGAAATTATATGAGGTACACAAATTATTTAGGAGCCTTAATTTATTTTAAGATACAGTTTGCATATTGTGACATAAGCAGAATTAGATGTGCATGTCCAGGATGGATACCATGACTTTTCCCACTTATCATTTGCCTGACACCAGCAGAAACTTAAAAATCCAGAGATGTCTGGGAGAGCGGCCCAGCGTCACCCAGCCGTGACAGGGCTACCCAAGCGCTGGAATGGGGCTTTCCTCTAGGCTGGGGGTGGAGGAGATCCTCTGGTCCTCCGAGATCGGAAAGCACGTGGCAGCCTCTCTGGGAAGCCCTCAGAGAAGTCTGGGAGACTGCCGCCCTGGCTGCATTTAGTTGTGTGTATAGCAGGTACGAGGTGCACAGAAGTCGCATGTTTAGCTCTGCAATTTTATTGCCACAGAGGGGCACATACGGAAAAGCTGGTCTGTAGAAGGCAATATTAATAAAAGAAGTTTCACATTATTTGAAGGTCAGGCACCCTTTGCTAAAGGAAAGCATGAAGGTCATATACTTTTTCTTCTAAACCGATAAGGCAAAAAAAAACCCCAAACCCAACCCACACAAAATGCCCTCCAAACTCTGGAGGTTTGGCTTTGTGTCTGAACGGTGCTGACAGTTCCACTTCTGCACTCTGAGCACTTGCGTCAGTTTGTAGTTAACAAGAAAAGGATTAGATTAAGAAAGCAGAGAATTAAAACCAAGCTGTATTAACAGTTGATTACTTTCACCATGTAAATCAGTTTGGCTTTTTTTTTTTTTTTTGACATTTTTACTCTTTTACCATTGCCATTACATTAATTTTGGACATCATTACTTCCTAGAAAGTAATTATCCTGCCTACATATTTCCTTGATTCAATGAACAGATAAAAATCAAAACTGCTAAGAATAAATTTAGGCATCTGATAGAACAAAATGCTCAAATGCTGTTTGCGTATAAGAGTTTCTATATGTTGAAGCATTCATTTATAAACAAATATCATAATTTTTTGACATGTCTTGCGAGAAGATGTTTGTTTAAGCCATAATTTCGAGTACAGCGTAATTATCCCAAAGGCTGCTGTCTATCATGCCACCACAGCTATAGATGTACACAGCTGCAGAGATACTCAGAATAAAAATGTTTATTAAGATCCACGAGCTTAAAGCAAGGTGCTGTTGGCAGAGGCGTGTGGCTGGGTGAGGTGACATGAGCAGCGTGGGCGGTGGAGAGCGGCAGCTGACTGCGGTTCTGCCTCCGTTCTCTCATGTAGCGGTTCATACATTTTGGCTCTCGCTTGGGATACCAAAAGAATATTTCAGTGCCTCTAAGTTATGTGCATATTTCCCAGCATTATTGTATGTTGTGCTCTAAGACATACACACAGAAGAATAAATCTTGCCTTCTCAGGGGTCCTGTAAATAGAGATGAATAGTGTACCTTCCCACGGGAGTAAAGGAAGTGAGCAGGGGTGACTTCCTGTGGTACCGTGCCACAGTAAAGCTTCACTTCATCTCAGTGCTGGCAGAAAAATATCTTTTAATTATTTCACACAGTTAATGCTAGCATATGACAAACACCTGCTCCCGTTATGGTATGGGAGACCCTCATGGGTGAGTGTATAACCAGCACAGTACCTTACCTTCTGGAAGCATGGAAGGGCTCAGGGAGGTATTTTTACCAGCCACTGTTGCAGAGTATGAGATAAATAATTACAGCAGGATGCAGAAGGGCAGCTGGCAGAGAGATAGGGGAAAGGCAAAAAGCCCAGGGAATGAGAGGGAGTTTGAACAATGATTGCATAGTCATAGAATCACAGAATCATAGAACGGTTTGGGTTGGAAGGGACCTCAAAGATCATCTAGTTCCAAACCCCCTGCCATGGGCAGGGACACCCTCTACTCGATCAAGGTGCCCAAAGCCCCATCTAACCTGGCCTTGAACACTGCCAGGGATGGGGCATCCACAACTTCTCTGGGCTCACTCCAACAGGTCCATGTCCTTCTTCTGTTGGGGACCCTAGAGCTGGACACAGTACTCCAGGCTGGGTCTCACAAGAGCAGAGCAGAGGGAGAGAATCACCTCCCTTGACCTGCTGATCACGCTTCTTTTGATGCAGCCCAGGATACGGTTGTCTTGCTGGGCTGCAAGTGCACTTTGCAAGGTCGTGTAGTCCTTAATCACAAACAGGACTAGCATTTCTGTTGTAGACTATGGGTGTCTTTATGGTAATAGGTTAGCATTTCTGTCAGTTCTCCCTATTCCTTATCTCTTACAAGGGCCTGAGGTTTGGGCACGGGGAGAAATATAACAGACTTTCTTCTAAGGTAGTTTATAATAAGAAAAAGTATGCCAAAATTTATAAGAGCATCCCTACTGTGCTGCTTTCACTCTCACAAACATTTTTAGGGTCATCATAAAAATTTTCTAAAATAAGCTTACAAGACCTTCAGGCCCTTGCTGTGAAGCTGGCACTTTGTACTATGCATATATGAGCAAAATGCCCCTTTTCCTTTCAGTTTCCTCTCTTTATCAGAGAAAGACTCAGAAAAAAGCACAAACACAGCAGGTGGAGGACATCATCTTCATCACCAGCCTCTCACCTGCATTGCTCCTCCCTTGAATAAAGCCCCAAATTGCAAATAGGAGTAACTTAGCTAGTGATGTGGGAATGTAGTTGTCTCAGAAATGGGGGTTGTGTCCTGTGCTTTGAAGTGGTGTCCTACCTCCTTCTGACCAGACCTTGTTGAAATCGACCACTGGATGTTGGCAAAAAGTGAGTAATCCTATACAGCAACACACCACCAGTATGAAACCAGGCGGGGGGGTAAGGGGCCACAGATGTTGTTCTTGAACAGTGGTTGCTCCCTGGATGAGGGCTAAATAGAGGTTTTGTAACTTTTAGTTCGTGTTTTGATATATGGAAATGGTAATTTTCACTGTGTTTTTGAAGTAGCTTCCAAGTAGAAAATTAGGTAAAAGGCAGTTATGCATTACTGTTTGCAGTTCATACTGTGGTGTTATACATCATGCAGTGTGGGGTATAGAAACACAAACAGAATTGTGAATAAGATTGTGGAAATTACTGAGGAAGAGATTTAAGCTAACTTTCAAAAAAACCCAACACCCTGCCACACTGTGACTTGAGACTTCTAGACTTTAGTCTGCCAAGCTGAAAGAAGGGGCTTTTTTTGTTTTTAATGCATTTTTCCAGAAGGTTCATGAACCAATAAGACACCCTTGTTCTTTCTGTATGCTGTGTGGGAGGAGGTGTTTACTTATTCTGGCTTACTCCCTGACAACGTTACCTTTTTACATAATTTTTTTTTTAAAAAAAAAAGTGATGTGGGCTCTTTCTGCCTGTGCTGGCACGTTAGCATGCTCTGCCCGATGACTGAGTGAGCCTGTCTCACATGGGGGTGAATATGTTCTCACCTCTGCTTAACCAAGAAGAAACTTCTGGTTAAAAAAAAAAATCCATCTTGAAGGAGAGCAGGAGAGAAAATTCACAAAGATGGGAATACATTACTTTTTCTATAAGGTGTTTTAAGAAGCTTTTTGCAAATTAATATTGCCAATAGTATGACTTTACAAATGTTGCATACAAATATCTTGGACCTATCTTACATCTATAAGCTAGCTCTCTGAACATACAGCTGTTAGGCATAATCCTAGAGCAAACAGGAAAAAAAGAAATGGAGGTTTTAAGAATTAGAGTACTAAATGTTAAATTGACACACTTGTTACTGTGAGGTAAGGATTCTCTGTCTCACAACTAACACAGACATTAATTCTACAGAAAACTATTTTGTAAAGATTTCCTGGGATACTTTTTCAGCATGCTGGAAAGATACTTTAACCTTGAAGGTTAGTTGTTCTCAATACCTGGGGCTGCAATTCCAGTCCCACTCTGCATTTAATATCTCTGCAATGCCACTGTCCCCTTTCTTAAATGTTACAGTTTAAAAATAGTCAAAGCCTAAAATATGTACTAAAATTACCGTAGGATTACACTTAACGTGGGACACCTGCGCTTTATGCAGCCATTTTTGACTGAGAATAAGGTGTAGCAGTGAGTGCTTTGGAATTTTTCTTTCAAGACTGTGGGTTATTTCTCTGTTACAGTACAAAAATTAATGTTGGTTCTTGGTATAAAAAATATAAAGAGGGTTTTACTCAGAGGCTTGCGTGCATTGGGTTGCAGAATGAGTACTGGTCAAAGGTTGACTGTGAAATGTCTGTGCCCTTGTGTCTCCATGATGCTGACTGTGATAAAAGGAAAATACTGCTTTCCTTGCACTTACAGACCACGTTTGCATCCTGTTTGAAGTGGTGCTGGAGGGAAGGGCAGAGAGTTTGGCTGGGAGCAAACACAGGGCAGCCACTTGCCAGCTCTTGGGGTCTGAATTTCCACACCACTTGCTTTGAAAGTGTCTTTGGATGCATTGAAAGAATGATGTTTTATTTACTATTAGATTAGATGATTATGATTAGAATAATACACTTCAGTGATTCAATTTTGGGCCTCTGCTTTCAACTATGAAGATAATTTTCAGGATATATATTGTAGGAGCTTGTAATTTGGCTAAGAAGTAGAAATGGTTTTTGTTTCCATTAAGTACAGGCAGAACATGACCCACCACATCTATCTCACAGGCTTTCGAATTGAGTCTCTATTGAAAGGGGCAAAAAATATTTCAAATTAGCTTTCAATTAGTTTGAAATTTTTAAATAAATAAAAGGTATCTTAAAAAAACCCTTTAGTCATGGCAATTTTTGGACCACTTCAGATGACAATCAGTAAAAATATGTCTATATACATCAGTGTTAAATTTGACCGTTTTTTTGAAAATCACACTTTTATTTTCAAAGAGCTCTTTCAGCTCTATGGGTTCAAGCTCTCTTCAAGTGGATAAATGCTAAGCATGCAGCACCTCAACCATGGCAATCTACTACCTGCGTAATTTTGAAGAAAATAAAATATTTCAGGACCCTGTTCTGCTGAAGATATTAAAGAAATTTAGAAGTGTGAGCTCCATTCAAAAATTTGCATAGGTGTTTGAATAAAGAAATACAGTTTATTACCAGGCCTACAGATAGTTCATCAGTATCTCCATAAGCAATTATTTTTCACCACCATCTGATTCTTACAAATAACCAAAAATTATCTAGGTCACTACCTATTAAAGTCATAAGTAAATATGTAATAAATAGATACATGTTTTAATAACTACTTCCTTGGAATAATTTATAATGGAAATAATCAGGCAATCCAGTGATTAATTATCACATAATTTACTATTTTTAGATTCTATGATACAGCTGTCATTTAGACAAAGATATCTCAGGATAAATGACTTTTGATTACATGGTACACTAATTCCTATAGACATCTCGTTGTTATGTCACGTCAAACTGCTATGTGGGTGTCTGGGTCCTTGAAGGTGGGAGAGTCTGGTGACCGCAACGTCCTTCCCAGCTCCTGAGCACTGTTCTACAGACCTGAATGTATCATTCCCTTACAGTCTTCTGAATTTTTCCAGATACTACCTTCACTTCTACAGTCTTCACTACTTCTTTTATCAGAAGTTGGAAATAATTTGTTTTTCATGGCAGGTTTCTATAGTGTACTCCATTTTGAGGTTTTTCCTCTATTTTTTAATTAGCTATTTAAAAAAAAAAACAAACTTTAATTGCCAGATCAAAGTCTGCTGAGAGGTAATATCACACATTTGTATTGGGTGCCCAGATACTTAGTCAATTTAAAACACCTTACAACTGTTATTGCAATACCTTCATTTTACAGAAGGAATATCAAGATATGCTCATCTAAAACCTTCTCTCTAGAAGAAACCAGACCTACAGGTCCCAGATTTTAAACAGTATTTGTGTTCCTAGTAAAAACTCTACCCTTTACATGACTTTGGCATCCTCTAACATCTGCAGTTGAACTCTACTAATGCCTGCGTTCCCTGAGCGCAGCATTTCTGCAAAAACCGACATTGCCTGAAGCAAGGGCTCAAAGTCACCCTGAAGTCCCTGCAGCACAGAAGTGGACTGAAAGTAGAGATTTCCCCACTTCCTTTGCCAGCAGGGCCAGGTCGTTCAGCTGTGCTGTGAGTGCATCTGCCTCTGCTACTCCCGCGTATGTCTGTCTCTCTTTAGGAACCCCTGTGAGGTAGTCCTGTTGGGACTGTTTCACTTAGTCCAGTTACTGTTTTATTAGTACAGACAGAAACTCTGTGGCCAGTGATGTGACAGCCGCCTTCGACAGGGGAGCCGAGTAGTCTGGTGATGGGGCTTCTTCTGGGTCGTAGCTGTCGCTGACTCCAAAAGATGACTTCCAGGGTAGGATCCCAAACCGAGGGAGATCTCTTCCTGAATAGAGAGAAGGGTTTACCATTGAATTATTACCTTGAAACACTGATTTTCCTTTGCAGCCCACTCTACCCTTATTTATATTCTATGAAAATGACTGTTAACCACTGAAATGTCACCTGATACGGACAATGAATGTTACAGAATTTAATCTGTGTACTTTGCCTGTGCCATGTCAAACTTAATGGCATCTGATCATTTGGTTTGCTTTTTATAAATGTGGTAGCCAGACTGTCAAAAGTTCAGGTGGATAGTATGTGGATTTATTCACAAAATGTGAACAAATTCATATTCAGTAAATGTGAGCTCACTCAAAAGGAGGGAATTCCAAGTGACAGGTGAAAATGCTTTTATATGTTTTTAGGGTCAGTGTTTGGGACTTGTTTGCCTTTACTATAACAGCCTTTCATGAAATAGGGAGCATTTAAAAAGAAAAAAAAAAAACTCCTCCTCAAAGTAGGACAAATAGCAAAGTTGGATCATAGATTTAAATTATACACCATTAATTCATTTTGTTAAATATGTACTATATATGCTTGTGATAGATATGTCATACACATGTACACCTTAATTTTATATAGTGTTAATAACATGAAATTCTATGTGTATGGCTATGAAAGTATCCCATACTTCAGTCTGTCCAAAACCCATTTTGACTCTGCTGCCGGCCTTTCTTCCCTCTCTTTCAGACACCAGGGCCCAACCTCTGCACAGCAGCAGGAAAGGGGGGGTGAAACCTTCCCGTCAATACTGCTGCAGTCAGAGCAGTTGCCCAGAGACAAGCAGTCACATTCCCTTCTCTGCCAGAGCCCACGTGGCTTTAGCATCCCTCTAAATTGTTTGCAGCAGGGTCACAGCTTCAAGATTTGTTGCTCCTCAGAGCACAAGGGAACATAAACTTGTAGTCACACACAGTGATTGTACTTGAAAGTCCCCCTAACCGCTCAAAGGACTAGCACATCTTAATTTTTGTCTTTTAAGAGTTCTGGGATAAAAAAACTTCAAGAACTGTCCTCAAAGGTGCACTAAGGGAGCAGGATACAGACTGATGGTTTCTGATATGTGCCTCTCTCTGTGTCACTGACTCCAGGTGTCCCCTGGAGAGCATCACCACTCTGTCACAAGGCTGGCTGTGTGACCCCTCTGAGCCCATCCCACAGAGGCAGATTAGGTAACAGAGGATTGGAGAGCAAGCTGTTAATGGATGTGCAGCTTGCCTACTCTCCTTTGATTGCTCCTGGTCTGTAGAAAGTGGCCCAGAAATAGTTCCCTTGGTTTCAGAAAGGAAGATTCCTTCTACTCATGAGAAGTTTTCTAACTTCTTGTGCTGTTTTATAAAGGTGGATATTGCTGTGTTTTGTAACTACTTTGTAGATGATTGATGGTGTCTGTGAACACTGGCTGTGCTGAATGCTGTTTAACCCTTCATGGCTCAGCACAAGAGCAGCAGGTTGAGAGGAAGCTCTTTTGAAGCCTCCTTTGAACTTTTGTTTTTCATTAACTGCAAACTCTTGACTACTACTCTTTGATCATGACTACATAACCAGTCACATTTTGTGGGTGATGACAGGGAGTACTGGAAACTAGCAGAATTGATCTGGAGAGCTTCACTGTGGAAAGAAGGGCAGCACTGCACGTTTTGGCAGCTGCAATGCCATCAGCACTGCTCCTCCAAATGTGTTGTACAACTAACTAGCCTCCTGAATACTCAGTTCTGCAAAAAAGATCAGGGCTCTGACCAAAAGAGGGTTTCAGAAAAGTTTGCCTACCCTGGAGAATCACAGGATGGATTGGGTTGAAAGGGACCTCAAAGATCATCTAGTTCCAACCCCCCTGCCATGGGCAGGGTCACCCTACACTAGACCAGGTTGCCCAAAGCCCCATCCAACCTGGCCTTGAACACTGCCAGGGATGGGGCACCCACGGCTTCTCTGGGCAACCTGTTCCAGTGCCTCACCACCCTCACAGTGAAGAATTTCTTCCTAATATCTAATCTAAATCTCCCCTCCTTCAGCTTAAAGTCATTACCCCTTGTCCTATCACTCCCTGCCCTTGTAAAAAGTCCCTTGCCAGCTTTCCTGTAGGTCCCCTTTAGGTACTGGAAGGCTGCTATATGATCTCTCCAAGAGCCTTCTCCTCTTCAGGCTGAACAACTCAACTCTCCCAGACTGTCCTTGTAGGAGAGGTGCTCCAACCCTCTGACCACATTTCTGCTACCCCTCTGGACTTGCTTCAGCAGCTCCATGTCTTTCCTGTACTGCGGACCCCAGAGCTGGACACAGTTTTCCAGGTGGGGTCTCACAAGAGTGGAGAATGACCGTTTTCTCTTGCCAGTGAGCAAGCAACATGCCTAACTGCAGGAAAGCCCTTCTGGGCCGCCCTCGCAGAGTTCCCCAGTTATAATCTGGCAGTTGGTCCTTGGGCTCTTCCAGCCTAGGTAGTGATTCTTGTGATGCTTAACTATAATGGTGTAGCCCCATTTCACAGTATCAGCAGTAACAGAGAGGTGCTCTAGGTTCAGTGCCATTCATGTTTGTTTTCTCACGGAGGAAAAGGAAAGGATGATTTATGCCTGACAGTAAAGTCAGTTTTGTAAGGAAGATGCTGCACCTTGCTTCTCTCATGAATGACACTATCACTCATTCAACACGTGAATTAAGCAGATAACTCTATCAAGCCTATCCTTATTTAGTAGCACCCAACCATTACAATGCTCATAAAGAAGAACAGCAACATCAAATTGTTGTTTTGGTTTTATTCTGGATGCTGTACACACCAAATGAGATGTTGAATTACCACTTAATTTTTTTGATGAAGACAAAGACCCATTTTGGTAAATGCTTACCATGAACTCTAATGTATTTGCAGAGTGATAAGAGTGCATTAGTTTCAGCTACATCAGCCTGACCAGTCACTTTGACTGGTTACTCAGCTGGCACAAACGACTGTATTGGAGCCAGGCAAGTTATGTTGGCTGTGTTGATGGTGCAGCTCAGTATATGTAAATATATCCACAGATGTTTCCTTTGAGCAGACTGGGGGAAAGGTGCACCAATTACTCTCTCTGGCTCATGATATTAGCAAGACCTGAGCAATACTGTGCTCCTATGTTTCTCATTCAGGGTATGAATCTGATGGCAGTAGGGTAAACTAGGCATAATTACTATTCAAACATAATGGTCCCATTTAGTCTTTACCTTGAGCATGTGAAGTGACTGCATGGATACCAGGCCATAAAGAAACATCTGACACTTCTTCACATTTGTCTGTGGTGTGTCTAATGTGCTATTAGAGTTAGACAAATAATAGGGAAAAATAAAGACCAGAAGGGAAGCAAATCTGAGGCCAAACTGCAAGCATTGTGGATACTTCATTTGAGAGGCAGTGAGATTTGGTCGTAGAGGGGTAAATAGTTCAGGTTTTGAGATGCAGTTCAAATAGTGCTTTTCCTGTGACTCTCACAAAAATTTTAACTTCCAGATGATTTTATGGTCACTATAGATCAAGAAATTATCTCTTTATAGTGACTGGAAAAAATAGGTTTTAGTACAGGCATGTATATTTTGGGATATTTGCCAGTAAGTAAAAGTGATATATCGTGAGATTGCAAATGTTATGCAATACGAAGGTGACGAATGATTCAAACCCCCATCCCTCCAAAAAATCACAGCCAAACAAAAAAACAACACCCAAAAAAACCCCCTGTGCTGCTCACTATGAAGCTAGACAATAAAGCTCATCTTAAACAAGCTCAATATCATCTGCCCTTCCAGAGAACTGATCGTTTACTGTAATGGTTTTACTGCTTCTGTTAGAAGAGGTGGAACATACCCAAGTATGAAGAAACATAGCATAAGTATTCCTCATAAGCTGTCCTTCTTTAAGAATTGAGAGAACTGGAAAAATTGTGATGTTTGGAGGGACAAATGGGAACATCAGGAGCAGGTGAGAGCAAAGTTTCACCTAGACAGACATCCCCTCTTTGGATCTCTCCCTGTTGCTCCTTTACCCTGCCACAACCTTGCAGCATCTCAAACATGCTCTGCTGTATCCTGGGGAAGGTGCAACCAGCACGGTCCACCTGGCCACGCTGCACTACTTAAATTCCTTTTAACATAATAATGACTAGAGAACATGCATGGCATGAAGACATATTGCAGAACAGAAAATAATAGAAGAGTGTCTGGAAAGTTGTAATTCTTGTGGGAGCCCACAGCTGGCCTTTCTCCACCAATAAAGCTAATAGATAATTAATACCTCAGGTTGCCTAAGCTTTAATCAGTAATTTTGTCAAGTGACGACCACCTGCTTCTCCCAGCTTCATTTTTGGAGCCTTTGATGAGCAACCAATGCCTTTTGAAAAATAAAATGATTGCATCAACTTCATGCCTTTTGTCTACATATCTACTGACATCTTCAGAAACCCTGAGATGTGTGTCATTACTTTTCATTCAAAAAGCTGTGTTGATTGTTCTTCAATATGCCATTTTTCATATGTTCACAAACTCTGTTCTTATAGTTCAAACAACTTAATACAGTAGAAAGGACCAGAGTATAAGTAGTTGTTTTGCTGTTGGTTGGCTTTTCCATACCATTTGCCATCTGTCTTTGTAGTTGGAAATTTTTAAGTAAAAAATCAGACACCACATTTAAGATATTTCATGTTTCAGTTCCTTCTGAACTCTTAACTAAATATTCTATGCTCTTCATGAACCTATTTTATAGCCTTTCCTGAACTTCACTTGAATGCAGAACCATTGAGGTATCATCCATTAAAACAAAGAGTGTGTTTACATGGTGGGGGAAGCACAGTTCTGGTGGGACAATTTTCTAAACTTTTCCACATTCACTGTGTATTAAAAAATAATTTCATTTACCTGCTCTGACCTTATCTTCTATGAATGCTTCTTTTGTACGTAGACCACTTGTTGTTGTACAGTCTTTCTAGCAGGCTTTCAGCTTTCGATGGTTTCGTAAAAGGATTTATTATTACTTCTTTATGCTTTTTGTAAGTTGTTCCTTAAACTTTAGTCTGTCTGGTTGTGTTTTTTTCTGTTAAACTACCAGAGTTCATTCTCCCCTATTTTTCCTCATTTGAACATGATGTTAACTTTTTAAAGATCATCTTCTCCCTTCTGAAACCTCATCTAAAAGACATGTTGCTGATCAAAGCAATGACTGCTGATCAGTGAAGGTTCTGGTCTTAATGAGAGATCCAGACAAGATTGGACAGCTGTGGGGTGGTCAGTAGTGGAGATTTGAGAGCACTTAGAAAGCAGCCCAAAACCTTTTTTTTTTTTCTTCTTCTTTTTTTTTTTTTCAGTGTTTTCTTCTTCTCTCAGTGTTAGCTCCTGCCTGGAAATGTGAACAAGCTGCTGTTGTTTGTTATTGCCCTGAACACAGTGGGATAAAAAAATGAGAATTTGTAAATGAGCAGAGTTACACCAAAAAAAGTCCCCTTTTCAGTTTTTCTTTCTAATGGACTCAAGACCCTGAAAAAATGGGTTATCCATATGGGAAAATATTAAAACTGTTGAGTGACACAAGTGCCATGTTTAAAAAGATGCTGTACATTCCATTGTAACACAAATGAGTGAAGGAATGCTGATTTTGCAATACAATAATACTGTGTCAAGGAGCAAATGTAAATAAACCAGTGTTATCTTATTCTTAATTACCTTAAGAATATTGTGCTCAACATGCTGAAAAGTTTTAAAGCAGAGCACACACATTAAAAAAAGTCAGTTCAGTTCTAATGATCATAGAGAATAATTTGAAGTTTTTTATTCAAAAATCTTGTAAGAATAGTTCCAGTAGTGTTCATAGAACAAAGATTAGCTGTCCTGCATACAATAAATTGTTTTCTCTTTGGACAAAACACTTTATGTGAAATGGCACCTGTACCTACAGCATCTACATACACTTGACTGCACTTAGGAACACACAGAACATCAAGACTTCAATTTCAAGCAGTTTGAAAACCTGGAAAAGTATACTCAGACTTTCTTAAGGTAGATGGGATGTTGCTTCACTTAAAAAAAAAATATATCAAAAAAATAAAATCAGATTAATCGATAATACCTCTTTACAAGCAGGTTTTAAAAGCTTGGTCTGTTACAGCCAAGTATTTCAGCAAATTATTTCTCTGTGAACGCCAACTGGCATAGAAATATTCCATAGCTGTGCTGCATACGGGGGTTTTATTTCCCACTTTTAATTCCCTTCTCTGTCGCAGCTTCAGGTTGGCCTATGAAATTCAGTTCAGTGTATTGTTAGGTGTGACAGGATTTACATGGATTTGAAAATTCCCTTACGATAGTGCTTGGGTGATGATTAAAGCTGACTTTTACCAATTGCCTTCAATTATTGTTTGAGAACTAGCACAGACTTTTTATGGACCACAACTGAAAGTAGATAAAACTTTCTGGAATTGCAGCAGTGGCATACGGTGGCAACTCAACTATCATATGAAAGGTTGTACAGTTATATTAATTGTGCTCTTTTCTACCACTGTGAAGACTCTCCTTTCACAGCACTGCTCCTCACAACTTCTTGTAGTAGTATAGGCATGGCAGTCTTTTGGAGACTTTGTTGGTTTTAATACTTTAAAAGAGAATTCTCTGTTCCTTGGTTTAGTTGTGAGAGGAATAAAGCAGTGAAAGAATGCCACTGGGCAGTCGGTGGTGCAAAATTATATTTTTCTTATTATTTTATGCACTGTCTGGTACCTAGTTCTCCAGTAAGTATGCCCCCAGATGTGGCTGGTATTTGTTTCTTTCTTATCATTATTTTGCTTTTAGCTCTTGCATGTCTTGGGCAAAATTTCTGTGTTTCATGGTTCTTTTTTTGCCTTATCTGTTCTTCGCCATCTTGTCCTCTAATCATTAGGCTTGCTTATTCTTTCTATCTGGTCATTAAATGAAATCACGCATATAGTGTTCTGTAGCAATTAATGTATATCACTGTCTTTCACATTCACGGTTCCGTTCATACAAATCTTTCTGTTACAAATCCCCACGACCTACATCTAGTCATCAGCTATTTTTCAGTGAACAGGCAGAACTGAAGAAACATGGAACGACCAAAGCCTTTCCAATGAAGGGGTAAAGAGGAAGTAGGGGTTAAAAAAAAATAAAATCTAAGCCAATTAAAGATTTCTACATAATCAATCAGGAATTTACTTGAAGAGCTACCACTCTGAACTTATCTTCTCTCTGTATTAGTACCAATGGTTTAGCTTTTACATCAGAAATACATTCATGCTTCCACATGCCTTTTGCTCCTTTTCTCTTTATAGCCATTCAGATCAGGGCTGGGATCGTCTCTCTGTCACACAGATAACTCCACAGCTTCTCCCCTATGACTTCACTATTTCTCCAGTCTGTTGTAAAATGCTGTCTCTTCCAAAATGCTGCTGTTAAATTTATATTCCTTTGAACTCCTGACTTCCTGACTCTTACAACATCTCTGACAAGATTTGTCTCTCCTGCCTAGACCTTTGTCTCTCCTATTACAATTTGTAAAGTAATGTTTTGTAGAAGCACAAGGAAATAATGTTTTTTAAAATACAATTAAATGGCAATTTTAAACATATTTTAAACTATGTAAAGCCAAAACCTCTACTAGAACTAAACTTCAGAGCTTACTGGCTCCAGCTCTGCTTCCTTGTATTTCATAGCTCTGTTGTGGTTCTACCTGACACATGGTTAAAGCAACCACGAGTCATTCGCTCACTCCCCCCAACCAGTGGGATGGGGGAGGGGGAAGGAAAAACACATGGGTAGAGATAAAGACAGTTTAATAGGACAGAGAAGGAAGAGAATAATAATCATGATCGTAAAAGAATATACAAAACAAGTGATGCATAGCATACCGTTCATCACCCACAGACCACTAATGCCCAGCTAGGTCCCGAGCCACAATCTAAATGCCTGGCCAGCTTTCCCCCAGCTATATACTGAGCATGACATCATATGGTATGGCATATCCCTTTAGCAAGTTTGGGTCAGCTGCCCTGGCTGTGTTCCAGCTTCAAGCCAACTCCCAGTCTTCTCGCTGGCAGGGCATGAGAAGCTGAAAAGTCCTTGACTTGGTGTAAACCTTACCTAGCAACAACCAAAACATCAGTGTGTTATCAATGTTATTTTCACCCTAAATCCAAAACACAACACTATACCCATTACTAGGAAGAAAATTAACTCTACCCTAGCTGAAACCAGGACAAGCTTTTACCAGAGAATTTCTAGAGCTGTCAGCTTGAAGTCCCAGTTTGATATCTCTGCTGAGCCTGCTGGCTGGGCTCCCTTAAAGAGTGATTGTAAGTGATGGGTAAAGAATCAAAGATTTGCAGGAAAACAAAAAGTAGAATCCAGCAATCCAGAATGAAAATGAATAAAACTCTGCACAAAAAGTTCCATGTGTAGCCCCCAAGGAATTTAGCAACATTCAGATTGCATAATGAGATTTTTAGTCATCAAATTATGTTTAAATATTTAAAAAAATCAAATAATACTTCTATCATGCATTCTTAGCTAAACAATTCTTGTTTCACAAAAGTAATTGCAAGACACTGAAGCCTGTTTAACATCCTTTCCCAAGGCAGAGAACTAAAATCAGCAGTTATATAGGGCAATTTCTCCTAGGATCCAATTTAAGAAATTGTTTGATTCTTTTAAAGGGTAAAGACATGAGACTAGCATGTGCATGACCACATGCAAAGTTTTGGTGCATTCTGATCAGAAAACAACCTGCAAATAACACTTTGGACCTGAGAATCTGGAGCTTTCTCTCTCTTAACCTGAGGTTTTTAAAATAATTTTTTTTCCTCCCAACCTGCAACAGGATAACACACTAGGAACAGAAGGTATCTGCCATTTCATTGAGTTTATTTTACATCAGGCTTGTTTGAAGGAATGATTTGTATGTCTATCACTCTTCTTTAAACTTGAGACATAGTTGAGTTCATCCTGACATTGCATGCTATTCTTTAATTAGTATTTCACACTCTATTGCCAAACAGTCATGAGAAGTATAAATTATCTTGATTAATGCAATTGAAATAATGGTATATAGATACTGTATTTTTTAGTCACACTACTCAGCTGGGGCATTAACATATGTAGCTTTACATCATCAAACAGTCACTACTTCCCCATAGTCTTGCATGGTAGGAAAACTCATGACTCTACAATTACTACAACCTAATGAAGGCAGTGATTTCAGGTGGAGAGTAATCTACTGTTTTTTGTAATAAACACACTGCCTCCTGCACTGGTTGTTGACCATGTGCACGGTCATGCTGTTTCTTAGCACAGTTACTGTATATCGATTTGACCACAGGAAATATTTCGGGTTTTGGCTGTGTCAGACATGGGCATGGCTGCATAAAAGACCTCATAAAAGCCATGCGGGGCCAGTGCTCTAGGCTTCACTAAGCAAAGCATCCTAAATATTTCTACTGCTAGGACGTCAAAACTTTGTGAAAACCACCCACCAAGCAAGCAGGGGAGTAGAGACAGAAATGCAGAATTCCTTCTGCTAGCTTATGTTGTTCTGGGTTTACAAAATAGCTTAAGTCTGAGAGCAGTTCATACAGAAGTACATACAGCAGTCTGGGGTGGCTCTGCTCTCTATAGATCACAAGAAGACATTTTCCCACTGACTTCCTTATGTAGCAGAAATCCTGTTACAGACAGATGGTCCTTTTCCCAAACCCAAATCAAAACTAAGGCAACAAAACCCATTAATTTTTCAGGTGGTTCAGCTACCTGAGCCAGCTTAGTAGATAGTGTATGAAAGCCACCTTGGCAGGAAGAAGAGCAGGGATGAGCACCTGAGGGCTTAGTAGGCTGGGGTGTGGGGAGTCAGCTCTTTCACTAGGAATACAAGCTTACTTTGGACAAAAGGAGCACAGCCTCAGAAACGGTGGTGTTAATGCTCCCGTGTGGCAGCGCTGGTCCAGTGTTCTTTGTTTTTCTGTATAATTCTTTCTGAATAATTTGAAAACCAAATATTCATGTGTATAATTGCTGATGAGCATTCAGATGTCATGACTGGCATCATAACATTCCAGTCAGTTTTACTGGCCATCTGTAAGTGAATTATGAGGACCTCCACTTAAAAAAACTCGGGCCAGAGGTCTGCAATTTTTCAGCTGGCAGGATTTCACTTGGTGCCCTTCAGGTCTTTATGCCTAGGGTCCCTATGGGCAAAGCAATGATGTCAGTAGTGTCACCCTGTAGGCATGCCGTGGAGGCCACTGGCTGCAGGTCAGGAGAAAGTTGTATATCCTGACCCATGAAATCACTGTCAACAATCAGATCATTGATGCTCTGAGCAGTGAGGAGGTGAAACTTGCCAAGTTACTACTGACTTAGCTGAAATACCTTCAGTCAGAAACTAACAATTAGGAAACCAAATATGTGGTGGAGAGTCTTAGCAAACTCCACCTGAGGAAAGGATTTAAGCCTGTTGAAATCTCAGGTAGGGAAGAGAGAAGATTGTGCCAAAGGCAGTCTTGTTGCTATTATTCTATTCCTCCGTACATGACATGTCTCTGTATTTGGTCCTTGACTGCCTTCCTACACAAGGCAGTAAACCAAATAATAAGGGGAAAACAAACTCTCTGACTTGCAACAACACAACCTTTCAAGTAATAACACGTCCTCAGCAACAGAGCAATGATGGCAGCACTAAACAGCAAGACCTGTAAAAAAGTGATAGCAGAACTGTATCTAAATTATGCTTAATATATTTAAATAGCCAACACAATAGCAAAGAAGGTTATACAACAAAGCAAACTCATTGCTCATTAGTAGAAATGATGAATCTTAACTCCTCTGCATTCTGAGGAACCTGAGAACCTTGGGGTTAAATCCGATTTAAAGTCACTTTTCTGAAAAACTTGGCAAGAAGATTTTTCTGCTTCCAAAATACCCAACGTTCTCAGGATAATTTGGAATCAGAATATCATATTTCTTCCCGAATGGTAAAGAAACATCCAAATTCTTCATAGTAAATTTGCTTTTTAAAACAAGAATCCAAATTCCTTTAAAATCTGGAAACCTAAGAAGTCTGGGTTTTTTCTTAGGGCTAACATACATTAGTGTCACAGAATACTTTTGGGTTATTCTCTAAGATGAGAAACTAGTTGGAAAGTTCCGACGAGCACCTTTGCTTCCCGTTTATGATCCAAGTGGGAGAGACTGAGTGTTGTTCTGTGCCTTGGACACATCTTTCTCGTGTCATATATTCTCTCTTATGATATATTCCCTCTTACAGATGGGACTATCAAAAAGGGTGATTTGACTGAGCTGTCTCATCTTCATTCCAGTTATCAGTCCACAACTAAAGCTCTGACTTGGCCCATCTAAGGCGGTATATAGTAAACTTTTATCTATTTCCCTAGTAATTTTATTAGTCTTCATTAAAGAATATTCTTTCCCTATCCTTGCTGGTGTTACTGCCTGTAACTTTGAAAAAATCTCTTCCGCTAGCGAAACTCCAGCCAGTTAACTCCTAGTGCACATGAATAAGGGAACCAAACAGTATTTTTTAAAATACTGTGATATGGAGCACACTTTTAAAATACTAATCCAGATAGTCTGTAACTCAGTGACTGAATGCTGTGACTCTATTTCTTCTTGTGTCTCAGAAGTTCTTACAAATGCCTATCTAACGTTCTCCCATCAACCTAACTTGGCTGCTGCAGAATGGCGGCTGCGTGACCTCCTTCCTCTGGGAGGCTGTCAGATGCGATAGTGAGCCTTGGCTCTGACCTACTCTGGCAGTTTTCTAAAACAACAGCTTTTATGATGTTGAATGGCCTTATTTCTTACTTCTAGTGCAAACTCAGGAGATTTTTTGGTTTGGTTTTTTTTAGCTCTAAAATGCTGATGTTCAAAATAAAAGCTGAGATAGCATAATGAAGGTTGGGAGACTGCAGTGCTGGAATGTTCTATTTATACCTGAAGATATCCACTGCTGGTGCCGCATGCATTAGTGAACTTTGGAACACTGAGATGGGAGCTGTTTTCACGCTTGGAGAGCCAAGGGGCACAAAAGCCTCTGGTGGAAAATGTTGCCATGTTCAATCTCATCTAAGAAGCGCTTTTGTAAATAGTATTTTGCAATTCTTGTCACTTTCTCTCCCCACTCCCTGCAGGGGAAAAAAAAAAAAGAGTGTAAAAGCTGTCTTGTTCTAGATGATTTCTCTGCTCTGTGGGGAGGGAAGAAATTTCCTTGATTTGTTTAAAGAAAACCACCCGGCATGCCCATGCGCTTGGGTTTCCATCTCAGTGTGGAGGCGAATTACCAGTCATCAATCTGGGTGACTGACGGAAGAGTGTTCTGCTTACGCTTGCTTGCTCTGCTCTCTTTCCCAGTCCCAAAGCACTTTAACTGCCCAGTAGAGGCGTGGGTTGATATAGGGGCACTCCTCCAAAAGCAGGAGAGAATGAGGTTTCAACAGAACAGGGCTCTGAACTGTGATGTTATATTACTGAAAACGTCCTCCTTAACAAATGCCAGTGAAATAGCTTGAGCCCCTCCGTGTAGGGGAGGAAAATCACTTATAGCCAATAACTAACAACTGTGATTCCTTTGCTTCTCGGCGCTTCCATCATCCAAATTTACTTGCCAAATAACTGCTACGAATAATGCTTGGTCTGTAGATTTTCCAATAATTTCCAGTAATAAAAAGACTCAAATTTTGAACATTTATTAAATACAGAGGTTGCATGGCATTCACATTCTCCAGTTACACATAACTCTTAGAAATAGGCTGTCAGTTGAAGGGTTTCTGATTACGAAATTTATCTTGCCCAGCTCTTCTGTTTTAAAGTAAATGTGTAACGTTTGCTCCCTCTCTAGTTTGCAGTCAGGAACATTCCCGATTTGCCACTGCCTTCACGATGTCTCTAAGGAGTATCAATATTGCCGAGCAAAAAGCTTTAAACATTCTGAAAGATTATTCTTAAAAAGTGTTTAACTACATTTGATCATCTCACTTCAAATGTGAGATCCTATCAGCAGCTGTGAGCTGGTAGATAATTAAGCAAGAGGAAAAGAACGCTGAAGTGATAATTAGGTATTTCACTTGGAGTAGAAAATCAAAATTAACATATGCTAAGCGAAATTAGTGACTTTCTGATTCATGCTGATCCACCGCATTGATGCGAACATCCTTGCTTCAGCCCTGTGACTGCCCTTAAGTCCTTCCAGGTCCTCCTGCTGAACTGCAGCAGGAGATGAGGGCAGGCCTGCCCTGCCTAGCTGCCGGACCTGAGCGGCTGTGCGGGCTGCAGGGGCTGCGGCCGCCGTCCAGCCGGGAGCACTGGTCTGCCTGAGCAGCTCCGAGGTCCCTCTTCTCCCACCTTTCTTTAAAGACTTTAAGCAAAAGGTCTTCTCCTCATATAAAGCTGCATAATATTGAAGTGATTTAAATTACATTAGGCCACTTGAGGCTTAAAACCCCTTAAATATTAATGAATTATTTCAAGCGCACAATTGTAAGGCAGCCTAAAACCTCAAATGCACATCAAACAGCAAACACGTTTTGTCTAAAGTCTGTAGTTTTAAAAGAAAAATAAATTGGTTTTGTCTCTACATGGAATTTTTAGTGTGGCTGAACTTCCATGTGATGAGAGGCTTTTTTCAGTGTACAGCAAACTCCATTCTGAGTACGCTGGCGATTAAAATATGTACAGTATGATAAAATGTGATCTCATATCCCATTTGAGTGGCCAAGTTAAATTAGAGGCAATTAGGACTAATTTGGCTTCTTCCTGAGATCATAAATGTGCAGATGAAAGCTCTGATTAGAGAGTAGGGAGCGTAGCTTTATTTGATTTTTGGCTTTGAATGGCTAATGTGTTCTTACCTTTGAAGATCTGAATTACTAAAATGACAGCAAAATAATAAAAACATCAAAGTTAAATTGATTTTCAAGATTAAATGGATGAATTAAAGTGAAGAGGTATGTGTTTTGTTGCTTTTTTTTTTTT